>SMSQ01026141.1:0-15578 GCA_019453375.1 Ctenoplectra terminalis | reverse complement strand
TGTTACTCATCAATCATAGAAATATTTTTTAAGAAAGCAGGTGGTTCTTAAAGAGATAAAATTCCACATTTTTAAATTATTTTTCTCGGAAACGGCATCATATGAGAACCAATAGGTTAAATTTGTAATATTCGTCTTCGTAAATGGACAACGCACGATGACGGATTAAAGTTCAAATAATCGCATTACGTTAGCTGCTCAGTTCCCGTGAAATTGTCGCGAGAACTGGTGCAGGGAGATAAGATTCAAGTTATTTAATCGGTTTCCCTTTCAGGTTTGTTAATGCTGGTGGGAATGGTGATGTACATATCTGTGTTTAAAGCTGAAGTTGGTAGTAAACTTAGACCAAGGTCGTCGTTTCAGGTCAGTCCAACGTGTCTCTCAACATTATCTTTAACCCTCTATAACACCCCGATTTTATACGTTTATCGCATAAAAAAAAAAAATTACGATCACAGTACCTTAATTTAATTCGTGAACTTTTAAATCGATAATTACCAGATTCGATGATAAATAAATAAAATGAATTAAATAAATGCATACGCTCAAGAGCGTAGCGTATAGAGGGTTAAACTAAAAATTTGTTTCATTTTTTTTTTCTTTTCCCATCAATATTTCGCGACATTCTTACATTCCAATAAAATAAAAGAAATCAAATAGATATCAAATTCGCGCAGAGATAATATTCTACGCTCCGTATAATTTATTTAAAATTCAAATCTCACGTGGAAGTCTATGCGGAAACAGAGATAAAAATTTTCTAGCGACGAATTTCCCGTCCAAATTATACTCTGTCCGTGGAATATCAACACAGTGATGAAATTCTCGGTTTCATATTTCCTTCGGTACCTTAGATTACTTCTTATCTGTATCATAGCCTGTATGAATGAATATCTTGGTCGCAATCTTGCGATTTCAGGGACCACCCTTCACCTACAGGTACGGATTCTCATTTTTGCTGTACGTGAGTGGCTTCATCACGACCGAGGTCGCTGGCACTTACGCCATTTTCTTGTATATATCTTGGCACCAAAAAGAACTGGTACGGAGAGATTCCAGGCGAAAAAATTACGGGGTTGGTAGTATTAGCTTCATTTCTACGACTTCGCAGGGATCGACTCTGTTCGTGTTCGGAAACTTGGACCGAATTAACATCCGCCTAAAAGTTTTGCGTTGCACAGATTGTAATCGTTAGTCTTCATTTGGAAGAATATCAAAGTATCGAAATAACTTTTTCGCTTGAAGCGGCTCTTTTGTTTCGCTTTGCGCGCGGGTTAGAATTTTTCGTTGAAACCGCTCGTCGCAACTCGCGGCACTGATTACGATCGAAACGCGACGAATGCGAGTTATATCCGAAATGAAGTTTAACTCCAGTCCTACGTTTAATTTTAATTCGCAGGATCGAGGATCGCTCGACACAGATTGCTTCGAGCGTTTTAATATTCCAACTTTATCGCCGGCGATGTTTCGGTTGTATTTAAAATTTCGTAAAAATATTTCCCACACGAGTTGCATAATTTTGCGAGAGCTCGATTATATTAGCAGTCGTTTCATTCGGTTGGGAAAAGTTGAGTACAATGGTCAACTTGAGGATAAAATATCTCGGAAATTAAATATAGGGTTCGGGACACGTGTGTCTTTAACAATAGAACTACCAAAGTGGTCGAAATGACCCATTCGTAATTTTTTACGGAATCTTTAAAATATAGATAAACTTTTTTTAAAAATATAGATAAACTTTTGCCTGAATTGCATTACGTATTATCTTATATACTTTCCACTTTGATTTCTTTCGTAGAAATAAGTACACTTTAATATTAGAACTATCAAAGTGATAAAAATGACCGATTCCTAATTTTTTATAGAATCTTTATAAATTAACTACGGTGCCTTTGAGCAAATTTTCCGCGATTTTCTATTAAAAATATAGATAAACCTTTGCCCGAATTACATTACATATTTTCTATACTTTCCACTTTGATTTCTTCGGTAGAAATAAATATACTTTAATATTAGAACTACCAAAGTGGTCAAAATGACCCATTCGTAATTTTTTACGGAATCTTTATAAATTAAGTACGGTGCCTTTGAGCAAATTTTCCGCGATTTTCTATTAAAAATATAGATAAACTTTTGCCCGAATTGCATCACGTATTATCTTATATACTTTCCACTTTGATTTCTTTCGTAGAAATAAGTACACTTTAATATTAGAACTATCAAAGTGATAAAAATGACCGATTCCTAATTTTTTATAGAATCTTTATAAATTGACTACGGTGCCTTTGAGCAAATTTTCCGCGATTTTCTATTAAAAATATAGATAAACCTTTGCCCGAATTGCATTGCATATTTTATATACTTTCCACTTTGATTTCTTCGGTAGAAATAAGTGTATTTCAATCGTCGGTAGTTCTGGTGTTAATAAGTTCTAGAATTTTTTTTTAAACATTTGTTAATATTGAAATTGACCAATGGAACACGATTATCGTCAGCACGCGTTGGCTTCTACGAAACTGTTTTAAGAAATTTTAAATACAGCAGAAATATTTCAGGCAATAATCTAATTAACTCCGATTATTCTTTGCGAACAGTAAATTATTCATATTCATGAAAATCGTATGCACTCGTTCCATGAATTTGACGCTTCCCGTTTTGATAATACAGCGTGCACTTTTCTTAGTTTACGCGTTTTGCTTGAGATTCTTGAAAGTTTTAAGGAAGATAAGTTATTCCCTTAAAAAATTCAGCCAAAATCTCTTGCTTTCGGCCGTAAGATAAAACTTTTGCGTAAATAAACTTGCAGCTTAGTTAAATATCTACGTGATTAAATCTGTTGAATACGAACCGCAAATTTTGGCGTAAACTTTATCTCCGAAGTCGAAGTTTACGCATCGAAAAGTTTCACCGCGATACTTCTATCATTTCAAAGCGATTTGAAAAACATTCTGCTATGATTACGCTTCTTGGTATTTAATTACACCGTCTGCCTACTTTTCACTAATTGCACGATGATTATTTTAGTATTACGAACATCTGATCTATATAGACGCACACAGATACATTTTAGTGAAACGTGATTCATGAAATATTCTGTCCAAGTTAAATTACTCGTTTAATTGCCACGTAATAGAGTACGAAACGTTCTACATAAACCCCTGTCTGCACACAATTTGGCAATTGGTCGTATAAAATATCACTCGAACAAAAAAAAAAAAAAAAAAATAACAGCTCGTGTAAATTATTTCGAGGTAAACTAAATTTAATTTATATACACTACCGCTCCTAAGTATCCGGACACTGATAAATTTGTTCATTCGATCAGTTTCTAGCGATGATAAATGTAGGAATAGTAGTATATATTTAAAATGCTTTTTACAGTGGTTGACTTAAACTCTATCTATATCTATGTCTCTGACTATATCTGACTCTATATCTGACTGAAACTATGTTTCGTCGGCTCTTTTGTATTATTTTCCGACTAAAAACCGAACAAATAGGAAACGAGGTTCCATCGTATTGGTGCGGTCGAAAACTTAAGACCTAGGTTTTATGAGGGCTCTCTCTCTCTCTCACACACACACACACACACATATTTTCCAACTACATAAATGTTATCAAAACGTGTAAACTAATGACAATTTA
Source organism: Ctenoplectra terminalis (assembly GCA_019453375.1). Classification (NCBI taxonomy): domain Eukaryota; kingdom Metazoa; phylum Arthropoda; class Insecta; order Hymenoptera; family Apidae; genus Ctenoplectra; species Ctenoplectra terminalis. Next base: position 11,933 of record SMSQ01026141.1, on the reverse strand, counting down.
ATAACTGAATGTAATATTTGCTACCATTCTGAGGAACTGACATATTGTAAATTGAAACGATGTGTTAATAAAAATTTGTTAACGGTGTATTAAAATGAAATACACGATTCGTAAAAGGAGACGGCTTGAATTAACCCTCTATAGCCCGAATTTTGTCTGCTTATCAGAGAAAAAGCTACGATTGATTACAATTTTTTACTTTGATTTGAAAATGTTTTAAGTAATAATTTCTATGGAAGGATGGTGGTATCGCTGCAGTAATACAGTAATAAAATTGAATAGCACAGTGATAACTGAATAAAATTAATTCTTTAACCCTCTATAGCCCGAATTTTGTCTGCTTATTAGAGAAAAAGCTACTTTGATTTGAAAATGTTTTTTTAAATATAGATACATTAATTTGTAACTTTTAAGTCACACAAAGCCAGAGAGGGTTAACCATGATAGAAGAGCGTTATTATTTAATCTATAGCTTAGCAATTAAATAACCTAAATGTAAAGAATTTTTCAAATAACAAATCAGTTCTATAAGGTTCGATACTTATAGACTTTAATGTCACTTTTATTGTATTTTTTATTCCACATTAGCTCGGTAATTTATTCACAATATTCAATTTTATGCCGTCATAATATTCCGCTACGCATAGCTGTAACGATAACAATTAACCCTCTATAGCCCGAATTTTGTCTGCTTATCGGAGAAAAAAATTGCGATTAATTACAGTATTTCACTTTGATTTGAAAATTTTTGCTATAAATGTTTCGTGGTATCGCGAAACATGTAGTAATACAGTGATCAAATTTAATTTTACAGTGATAACCGTACAGTGATAAATAAAATAAATTTTTTTATTATATACATATTTTTGATTAGATAATAATAATTTAAATAAATAACAAAATCATAAATTACATTGCGCCAAAAGTAAGCAAGTGTCCGGATACTTTTGAGCGGTAGTGTATAAATCATCGTGACTTATTAACACTGAAACTACTCGTAATTTCTTATAAAAATTTTATAAATTTACAACTCTCTATTTTTGGCTATTTTCTGTGACTTTTTGTAAAAAATATATACAAAGAATCGTTACCCTTATTATAGATACTTTTCAAAATATCTATCATTTTTATTTCTTCGATACAAATAAGTCTAATCGCCGGTAGTTCCAGTGTCGATACAACAGTGTACAAAAAAGAATCCTAAATTTCGAAGAACCCGTCCACAGTTCTGCACACCTTGCACGATTGTGCAATGAAGTCTTCCACCCTGCCGTCCATTAACCAACTCGAAACGAATTTAGCGACTTATTCTAACTGAACCACGATCCAGCAGCTAGGAGTTAAATTACATTTAACTGGTAAATAGACACGAAATGAAAACGAAGCGAAACGCGAAGCAGAAGCAAGTGTTAGCTCTCGACCTCCAAGTGCTTGAGATCTCATTCGCGCAATGCCATCATACTCTGAAACAAGTGACACTCTTGACTACGCGTCGCCAGATAGTTTTCATCGCACGAGTCGAAAATTAAAAGTATAGGTTCCCTTTTTTACGATACATCGTCGGAATTTTATATGCGAAAATAAATAAATTCGACAGTGGAACCGCGCGAAAATATATTTCTGGATGCTGGGAACAAAACAGATAAATTTTTCAGCGTAGGAAATAATTGTTCAACGATTGAAATAATATATTGATACAATTCAAAAGCTATATAATTATATTTCTTTTTATTAACTTTTGTCTTCTTCGTTTGCATCACGCATTCCCTTAACCCTCTGCACTCGGAGCCATCTCGCCATTTTTATAGAAAAGTATGCGCAAACTGAAATCGTGTCATATTTTGGTATATACACCATAATTTTTTATTTACTATTATTTATATATTTATATATAATTATATATTTATATATATTTATATATTTATATATTTGTTATTTCAAATAGAAAACTTGAAGGAAACGTGCATTTTTTAAAAAAGTAAAAGACATAAATTCATCCTCTATAATTATTTATAAACTCGGTTATCCTCAGAGAGGGGACGTTCGAGTGCAAAGAGTTAAATTTGTTTCTCAATTTTAAAATATTTTAAATTGTACAAAATATACGGTAATAAAGAAGAAAATGTAAAAGCGACACTGAATTTCATAAAGGAATATTTAAAAGCACGGTATTTGTATAAAAGTAAATTTCGTTTCGAGTCACGCGAACGCTGAGAAGCACAGACGAGTTAAGGTTCAAAAGGGATGAAAATTTAATTAGAATAAATTAAGCGAATAAAGCAATGCCATTCAAACTTTAGCCGATGCGATATGTCTCTAAAAATTCGATTTTTTCATTAAAAAAAAAAAGAAACGCTAAACAGATGTTGGAAGAAATAAAAACGTCAGGCCAAATAATGAAACAACGAACGACAAGTGGTGAAACAAGGCGCAAATGCGAACAGTGCATGGAAAAAGTAGGGGAAAAAAAAAGAACACAATAGAGAAAGGAAAAGAACAATTCACAAGGTACAGTGATCCGTGTAACCTCTGTTAACGCTGAGCTTGATTCATCCCCTCTGTGTCAGTGGAAGTGCAATGCCTTCCGTGCAGTAAAACAGTGGAAGTAGAATAGGTCAGCCATACACAGACCGTCAACCGTGTCCCTTTGACTGCTACATATGTACTCGGTTGTTTTATTTCCTTGTGGATTTTTAACATTGAGATTTATCGTATCGCCTAGCTTAGAACTAATTACGCCAATTTATCTTAATAATTCTACACGTTCCCCGATATTAGCTGCGATACCGAAGCGTATTCCAATCGATGCGAAATTAATACCGAATAAAATAACAAAACTGTCTCGAGCTTCTCTTTTTTTTTTTTCTTCGAAATTTAAGCCAATAGGATACCTCTACATATTTTGTACACGACACGGAAAAGAAACGATAAAAATGTTAATTAAATAAGCATCGGAACTTTCTTATCTAAACGATGCGCGCGATAATTATGCAGATTGGGGTTTAATGTATCTTTTATGCGCCTGACCTAATTTCTCCCTAAAACAATCCACCCTTAACGCTTCCGATATTAAACGAATAATTTTAAACGTAAAATCATTTATGCACAATGCAATCTTCCAGTAGAACTGTTATCGTTTATCTAAGTTTCTTTTTTTTTTCTTTTTTCTTTTTTTTTAATTCAAAGGAGAAAGAAAATCTGTTCGCCTGTTATAACATTCTCTTTCCAGGGTGTGTACCACTTAGACAATCATCACGTGCATCACGCAAATTACGCGACTATAGGACACAGTGGATTCCTATGCGAGAGGCATCAGAAAAGATACTTCTTCGGCAGGGATTCGGTGGATCACGTCGACTTTGACGAATTCTTACCACCGCCTCCGAACTTGGAGTACCACGATTATTCCAGACAATTTCCCAGGGACCTAACAACGCAGACGGTAAAACAATTCCTTTCCAAAAGGCAGAACGCTAAGCATGGAGAAGCGGAATATAAAATTTTTCTTTCTTAACAAAACCTGACTATCATGCTTTGCAATATAATGCAACGTAGTAATACAAAGTAAAAAATCACAAACGAAAGAGAAATTTTAACGCGTCTACCGTGGATTAAAAAACTGTTTTCCTAGCTCTTCCTATCTCAAGAACAGGCAAACTAATTATTTCTAGTCCCTGGCCATCGAATTAGGACCACTGTACGAAAATTTCACTTTTACGAGTATAACGTTGCGTCGTGTGTGGAAAACTGTCTTTGGTCGTTCAAATTATTACTAAATACGTTGATAACGATGTATACGGAGCAATCGATTCGTTACTATCGCGATAATAATCAAATTCCGTGGGTGACGAGCGATTCCAAAACCAAAAACATCCCTTCGCTCCCATGGCCGGGCAATTCTCCCGACTCGAACGCCATAGAAAATGTCCGGAGCCTGCTCGAAAGACTGGTTTACGACTCTCCGAGCACCGCGTTATCCGAGTTGAAAACAAAAATTACAGATATTTGGGAAAATAATGAAGATACGAAGCATACGATCGAGCAATGTACACGGAGCGTGCCGGAGAGGATACAAGCCGTCGTCGAAGCAAAGGGTGGAAATATAAAATATTAGGTTGTCTCCTAATATTTTGCACGCAATGGGAAAAATAGTATTTAGCTATGGCGACATGCATAATTTTTTTCAGAGATTATGTTTTCAATTAAATTCTATATTTTCATCGATTCAAACGCTTCTTTTATTTCAAAATAAAAGTAAATCAACCGAATAAGTAAGAAATGGTAAACATTTATAATTTTCTCTTTTTCTTTCCAAAAGAACGCTTTAAGTTTTCCACGATACTTCTTTGAAACTTAAAAAAGTTTACCAACGCGAAGGGTTAATATTAGCTTGTCCTAAAATTTTGTTTCGTTTCATTAACAAGTAACGGATCCATATTTTACATTTTACAATATATTAGGTTGTCCCAAAAGTTTCTTTCGTTGTATTAATAAGTAACAGATGCATAACATTTTATATTTCACAATATATTATTATTTTATATAGGATTCGTTTTGCTCTATTACCTTCCTTCGTCTCTCGTTTAACAATTAAGCTACACGATTATATAAACACAGCCAGACGAAGCCACTGCGTGAAGATAACGAAAGAAACTTTCGAGACAACCTAATATTAACGTGTGTTAATAATGTTACGTACAGTAGTAGTGTGTTATGTTAATAGTTAATAAATTATATCATTACAATTTGAAAAGTACTGAAAATTTTTAGCGGTCCTAATTCGATGGCCAGGGACCGCACATAATCAAAAATTGAATACTATCCACGGATATTACATTCCTCATCTAGCTGAATTCCGTGCCGCTGCTTAGAAATTTCATAAACGTATCTCAGAAATACCACAAACTAAATTTCAGGTTAGTACGACAGCTGATGTTCTCCAGGAAGAGGATGAGGAATACAGTTCAAGTATTCAACACGAATTCGTGACTTTCGACCTTGACGAACCTCTGCCACCGCCGCCACCGGTTAGAGGTAGCGAATGGGCTTTCGACACGTTAAGGAAAACTACTCCCGTCTGATATACCGTCAGGTACCATTTATCATACGAAAACTAATTTCCACGTAAACAATCAAAAATTCAAAACTCTCTGATTTCTTTTTACTAAAATATTTTGTAAAGAATCTTAGAAACTAGTTACTTCGCCTGTACTTAATTTAAATAAGTTTCCTTCGGCTAACGAATTGAATTATTGTGGACAAATATTAGGTTGGGGAAAAAGAAATCCATTATTTTTTCGGCAGACGGCTGTAGCGATCGATATTTCGTAAAGTATCGATCAAACAATTTCAGATTTATACTCGTTGTCAAGGTGACATTTCGCGCTAAACAAATTCTTTTCCTGTTTTTTGTTCGGTCCATTCAGTCGTGAGTTACAAGGTGTTAAAAATGGAAGTCAACGAAGAGAAAATTCGGTACATTTTACAATTTTTCTTCGATAAAGGCGAAAATGCAAGCCAGACGGCTGAAATTGTGAATGGCGTTTATGGTCCCGATACTGTAACAGCTAATTACGTGCAATTTTGGTTTCGTCGATTCCGTTCGGGTATTTTTTATGTTAAAGACGCACCTCGCACGGGCAGGCCCGTCGTCAAAAATGTGGATAAAATCACCGAGATAATCGAAGTTGACCGTCGGGTTAGTAATCGTAGCATCGCCCAGGAGCTAAAGATCGACCGTAAAACAGTTTTAAATCATTTCACGTAAAAATAATGGATTTCTTCTTCCCCAACCTAATATTTTTAATATCTACCGAAGGAAATTTTCTTTCAAAGAGTTAACGGAGTCCGTATGAAGTTAAATAGCTACGTAGAAAAATAAAATTGTTTAATTTCTCGCACGCTTCTCTTAGTAGCTAGATACATTGCATAAAAATTGTGTATCGGATCGGCGAGTGAAACGAACGGTTTGTCATTTACCACACAGATACGCGAGGCTGGTGCAAAGCGTTGAAAGCGACGAGGAAGATGAAGCGGAAACCGAAGAGGACCACGACATAGACGGCGATTAAACAAATCGACTCACTTTTTAATGAGATACCTTGCAACACGGAATCGGAAAGCTTTCGTCGGTTCAGACTTTCAACCGGAAGCCACGCAGAAGCAAACCAGAACGGAAGCAATGGAACTCGATCGATCGAGTATCGAATTTCGGTTTTAATAACTCGCCCAACTCTTCCTGGCTCGCGGGATATAATTTAGTTCTTCGAGATGGTGAAAGGGAGGAAAAAGTGAACGCGGAGAGGGGAAAAGAAATGAATTAATTCACGAATAACGATAAAGTGGAGCGGTATCGATTAAGACGTTCAATTTTACAGTTTTTCGTTCCCCTTTTTTTTCCCCCATTTCTCTTAAATACTTCTACGAAGAAGAGAACGCGAAGATTATTTGAAGACGATAACTGGTGACTCGCTAGACCTTAAAACTTGAACGACAAACTGAAGAAACGTGGACGAAGAAACTTCATCGACTTCATCCTATCAATGACTTTAATAAGCCAATCGACTGCCAGCCTCGATCTACGATCATCATTTCGGATATCGGAAGAGTATAATGATACAGTGGCTGCAAAAAGTATTTTCACGCCATTGTATTTACTCTGAAATTAGGTGAAAGTATATGAAGAAAGCTATTAAATAAAAAATAATTCTGAAAACCATTTTTTTAGAATATAAATGAAAGAAAGTGTATCAAACTTTCTGTGGCCAGCTCTAGGAAGTTGGAGAACATATTAAATGTATTGATTTGAAAAATAGTAATATTTAGAGGTACAGAATTATAATTTTAGAATTTAATTTTGAGAATTTTGAGAATGCTCGATAAAAATTTGATTAACACATGTTAAACGCCACGCTAATTTTGGTCGACTTTCTCGTTAGTGTGGTACGATACTGATTCAAAAACATTTGATCGCAAAATACTAGAATTTAGGAAGAAAATTGTAGAAGCCTACGAAGGAGAGTCGTATCTTTGTTTAATGTTATTTAATAGATGCCCATTAACCCATTGACTGTCAACTACGAGATATCTCGTAGTGCTGCAATTTTAGATTAATTATAAATTACCATTTGAATTAAGAATTATTAGTGTTTTTTTTTTCAATAAAAATTACTGTAAATGCCATTACAATATTATATCGGTATATGATTATATTTTGTAAAATTTCATGTATTCTTTAAAATAAAACCTTGGATGCTCTAAATATGTCTGGCAGTCAATGTGTTAATGAATTATAATATTATTTTATTTTTTTCAATAATTATTATATTATTAATTTTATATTATATTTTATATTATTAATTTAATATTATATTATTAATATTATTATATTATTATTATTAATTATTATATTATATATATATAATAAAATATATGTTATATTATTTTTTGAAACTGATACTGTCAGTTCTCAGAAACCAACGACGTATAAACGAAAATTTAAGAGTCGGTTCACAAGGACCAGCGTGGCGCTCAACGTGTTAAAATAAAAATGCACTAAGTATGGAACTTTTGTAAAAGAGCAAAATTAAATTGTGTATTCCCTTAAATTTCTTGAAATATAATAGTATTTTCATGCGACTATAAAAATTTGAAATTGTAGAAATTAAACGAAGAACCTAATGAGAAGGCTGCCTCTTTGAGAAATATAGCTATAATCGGATACTTTTTGTAGCTACTGTAGCTTTAGTTATAACAAACCGTCCCTTCGTCGTTGAAAGAATACGCAGGATATTAAAAAAGAAAAAAAAAGAAGCTTAATGATAATTAATTAAACGATTCAAGAGGTAAAAATATTGAATTTCTATTTATATGGGAATTGTTGATGCTGTTTAACATGTTTATGTGATGTGTAAAGGTTTAACAGGTGAATATTATATGGAAAAATTGTGGGGTACTTGGATTAACGAGAAGAAAACTTTGGTCATTTTATATCCTGGTTATTAATGGGATAGTAATTTTGTATAATAGTTGTATTATTAGGGTTAATTGTATTTGTTCCTGAAGTAGAGAATGTTTGGAGTAAAGTGGTTGGAAAAGGTTTTCGAGACAGAGAAGATTTGTTTAAAAGACTGCAAAGTACATCTGCCATAATTGTAAAACAATCGAGACTGTGAATCGATTAATCTGTAGCTGCGTAAGCATTAGGGTATACGTTGTAAATGAGATACAGTTTTAGAAGAGCCAATTGTAAACTTCTATTTTTAATACGGTGGAGATCAGAAAGGATCTGTGTTTGTCCCAAGTAAAACCATCCTTTGATCCTTCATATTAATGTTGCTTTGAAAAATTAGAAATGTAAAGTATCGTAGACTAATTTCTTAACTGTTATTGCGTTACGAGCAATTTAATTTCCTTTCAATATAATTGGCGTTGGTTTGAATTATAATCTAAGATCTCCATGGTGTTAGAATTAAAATGAAGACAAATTTCTATTAAAGACTGGAACGCGGATAGAAATATTGACTGGTTAAGTCAGAGATGGAATTACTGGAATGTGAAATAAGATTTCTGAACGTAACAAAAAATATGCACAGATTGAAAATTGATAACGGGGAAGGAATCTTCCAAAATAAAATATAAGGAATTGCAACGGAGGATTTCAGAAATGGAACAGTGATTTGTTGACTGTATCACAAACGTGTTCACAAACTGAATCAACTAAAAGGAATTTTACTGTATTTGCTGTACAGAACGTGTGATGTTATTACGTCATTAATATGTCTCAAGATTTTTAACATAAATAAATAGGTAATAAGTTTTTTATACAGTAGTCAATTTTCCACCAAAATTTATATGCTGACTTATTGAATAAACACGAAAGAAAGTTATTGCGATCATCAATTGATAGTTAGCAAATTAAAATATAAGCGAAGAAATTTAATTACAAGTCTGATAAAAAGTATGTATAAATATTAAACTAGATAACTTGTTTCGCTCATTTTTCTACCAAAAATAATCAGATCATATCGATCCCTTTTTCTTTGTTCAAAATGATGATTATTACAAATGTTAACATAAGCGTCTTTTTTATAATAATCACATTTTATGATTCATCAATCTTTTTCCTGTTTCAAAATTGATGAATAATTTTTAACGCGTAATGATCCAGTCGCATAAAGAACATATTAAATATAACTTTTACAGAAGCAGTTCCTTATCAGATTTAGTTAATTAGAAATACAACAAAATTGTACTTCCTAAAAGTAGTACATTTAAGGAAAAAAGATGTAACGTTGGACCATCAATTTTTACAATACCGATAGAACACGTTTCGCTTTGAAAGATTATATTTTATTTTTGCTTTATGCGACTGGAACACGTGCCAACATTGTTATTAAATAAAAACGGCAATATTTCTTTTAATTTTGTGAAATGCTAGTTATAAATGAATCCAATACTTGCAATGCAACGTACATTGAAAAAAGCATTGGCAAGAATAGTTCATTTTGTATCATATATTTACAACGCTCCGACTTAAGTTGTGAAATGTAAAACCGAAAGACTTCTCAATAGTCTTCAAGCAAAATAAAACAAAATTGAGCAACTGTCATCTGACGTAGCATAAGAAAAGAATAATTAATGTATTAAATATAATATCTGGCCTCAAGAAAACGAGGAGAGAAATGTTTCTTGAAATGTTGCCATTGTTTATAAAATAATCCATGTTTACTAGCATGTAACACAAGTTTATTGTTTATGTATTTAATGGTGATAAGCTTGTCTAAACTTTACAATTTGTACAATAAAGTTTCGTCGAATTAAAATTTGTACAATAAAGTTTCATCAAATTAAATATCAAAGTTATACAATTTAAAGCATATCCCATGAAATACTCGTCGTTTCAATTGATAAAAATTAAACACGTCTTCTAAGCAAGTCTCAAAAATTTATTTATCAAGCATTCCTATATGAAAAATATTGTGCCAATGAGATATTAATTTTTATACGAATTTCCATTTGACATTGCAAAAAGACATGTTTATATTAATTATAGAAGAAATATGTTGTAATCTCTCCTTTTAATTGTTAGAAAAAATATATAAAATACTCACCCAAACTCCAAACGCTTCAAGCTCGCGAGAAGAGTCGCAGAAGCGATGAAACCAATTTTATACGCACTCGTGTAATTGTACAATGTACTTAAACATTTTTGTTTAACTAAATTATACACTACAATTTAACTGCAAGAGTTTACGCTACTTCTAACAATATATAACATATCTAAACTTCGCTTGAACCTTTAACAATTTGAACTACAATTAAATGCTTCGCGTTTCATAGAACGCGGCATACGAGGACCAACTTAAAGCAAAATGGACGCCAAAAGTTTCTGCAGAAGTTAGTCCGGAAAAAATAAATTATAAATTGGTTACGGTTAAATAGTGGCGAATAGTTTGAATTTTTAATTAATATAAATTTAGTTTGATGTTAAGAAACGTTTAAAAATTGGTATTTTTACCGACACCGTGTTCTTTTGTGAAATTTAAATTTCATTTATTTGAATTGGTCGTACCAATTTCCACCGCTGGCGGTGGTGTCTTGCGCGGCGCCAAGAAATGAAAAGATTACTAGTAACTAAACTTACAGATAAAATATGATTTATAATTATTCCTGTTTACCATGAATAGTTCCTGCTGTTGTTATCGAGTTAAAATTTTTTTGAAACGGTACAAATTTATTGAAGCGATTCAAAATTGCTGAATTGTACTTTACAGAGAAAGGTTACGTTAGAAGTGTTTAAGAATGAACAAATTATTGCAGCATGCTTTAAAAACTGTAATATACAGTTTATTATTATAGAAATGATTTAAATGATAGAAATATACTCAGGGAAGTGCGTTTCGAAGTCCATGAATTAACAAATTAATTGTACTATGATGTGAAATTAATGAGAATAATGAGAATAATGAAAATAATGAAAATAATAAAAAAAAATTGCTATACTTTATGGGAACCTCTGTAAATCATTCTCGACAAAAATAGTTTACAATATTTTATGTAACTAGTGTCAAAGCTCTAAAATAAGGTACCAAACATAGACAAAGTAATTAAAAGAGAAACAATATTACTCATAATTGCATAAACTTAAAATAATTTATACAATTTTAACCCCTTGGCTTACGATTTCTTCCATCTTCATACATACTAGTGATAGTTATTCACGTCTTTCACATTGTAAATCGCAAAGTATCGAAGTATTACACGTATTTTATATTTTCTAATTTTCAATATTGTAAATTTAAGTTACGGTTAAAGCTAGAATTGAATCGTATCATAAATATTGCGTGTTTTTATTATATTTGATCAAAAATCGGCGCAAAATAGGGCAAAGGGTTAATTTATAAAGATTCTGTAAAAAATTANTTGGGAAAATAATGAAGATACGAAGCATGCGATCGAGCAATGTACGCGGAGCGTGCCGGAAAGGATTCAAGCCGTCGTCGAAGCAAAGGGTGGAAATACAAAATATTAGGTTGTCTCCTAATATTTTGCATGCAACGGGAAAAATAGTATTTAGCTATGGCGACACGCATAATTTTTTTCAGAGATTATGTTTTCAATTAAATTCTATATTTTCATCGATTCGAACGCNACAAATTAGCAAATTAAATAGAATGTCAGCAGGCTGGGAATAAATCAGTAACAATTTACAAATCTATAAACAACATCGTCCTTTTGTTTTATTTCCAGACGAAAGACGACTTCGTGCTTCAAACGATCAACATAGTTACATCATAAGCTTAATCTGTGTCGTTAATCTAATCTTAAAAGCTATATCAAAAATTGTACAAACATAAAAGAAACCTTTCAAAGAGTTACAAACGATTATCGAATCTTCAAAGTCGTTACACAAGCTTCTCGAACAGTATTAC
>SMSQ01026140.1:50895-71549 GCA_019453375.1 Ctenoplectra terminalis | reverse complement strand
TTTATTTATTTATCGATTTCTTTTTTTCAATGTTGCACCTTTTTCACAGCAGTCAACACCCTTTCTTCGTTTCCTTCTCTTCCTTCTTCAGCTTAAACACTAAGTCGATGCATTGTGACTCACAGATGTGTTCGACTGTTTTAAAAATAATTGGAAATTACAATTTATTCTAAATTAACGTTAAACTACCGATGGATGGATGTTACTTAAACAGTTATTCATTGATTTCGGTATGGAAGAAGATACACGTGTCAGTTTTGGAAGAGTTTCTAGTATAAATTATAGTATAAAAAATAGAAATATAGTGGTTTCTTTTTTTTTTATTAAAAAATATAATCAGGTCATTCTGAATTGAAAAGATAATTTAAAAATGTGGAGTGAGATTTTTACGTATGAAACTTTGCGTTCAAGGAAATACAAGAGCGTGTTTTCTATTAAGTCTCGATTTTTATAGATAATTCTTTTTTAAAACATAAAAACTTAGTCATCAAATTTACGACGAAAGTATGTCAAAAGTACGTCAAATTTTTACACAAACATAGTAACTTATACCAAAACATTGGCCACTAAAAATTAAGTGCAGGCCACGAGTAACTTTGAACTTAATTCTCTCACAAATTAATGCACATACGTAGAAACTTCATTGCACCTTTTTGATTCATTTTTTCACGTAGAACCACCTCGCTGAATTTTTATCGCCTATTTAATTCAATCTAAAGCAACATCTGGATTCAAACATATCCATGAGTCACCACGATAACGAATCACTCAATAAAGACACTGAAAACTAACAAGCTATCATCACCCATAGAAGAATCAACTTTCTTTCGTGTTTAAACCGTGCTCGTTTCAACTCCACGCTGCAATAAATAAAATAAAATAAAACAATATCATTTATGCAAAGAAAAAGAAACAAAACACGACTACAAAAACTTTAACCAATCTTTTTGCTGCAGTAATTATTTCTGCTTGAAAATTATTCAAACTTATTTCTGAAGCAGCAAGGAGTGAAATCGCACGAAACTGCGTTAAAAAGCTCTATGAAAATAAATTTCAACGCAATCTTAATTTCTTTTTAACGTCTTCGAATCTCTCACACACACACACTCTCTCTTTTTCTCTCTTTATAACAAAGTGTAACTCTCTTCAACTGACTTATCTCTCTACAAACATTTCGATGCTCCATTCGTTAATAAATTGTCTTACAATACGTACACGTTTACAATCGCTTTATGGTTTTTAAAAAAAAAAAAAAAAAAAAAAAAAAAAAAAAAATGTTAATACGTAAAACGCATCCGAAACGAAGGAATCGCGAGAAAACACATACGATATATTATCATTATAATACTCGATGACCTCGATCGACCCTATCTTCTAACACTCTATATTGAATGTACACGTGTATATGGTTTTGTGTGTCCACCGTGTATATAAGTATATATATATAATTTTTTTCTTCTTATATATATTTTTCTTATAAAGATTCAGGACTAAAAATCAATGTATAAGAATAGCATGTATCCGATATTAATATATGATCGTGTGAACAGAACCGTTTCGATTAGTATCTGTGTATACTTTTTTTTTTTATATATATTTATATATATAATATGTATATAATTAATAATAATAATCGACGCGTACACCATAATACGTTTACTCTTCTCTCGATATAATAATTTAGGGGTACACGCGCCCCTTTAATCTTTTTTTTTTCTTTTTCTTTTTTATTTCCATTTCTTATTATCCGCTATATTTTAAATAAATAAGTTTTTGTTTTCCAAAGCCATTTCTCGATTGCTCGAAACGCGTGTACACTACACACACACACACACGTCTTATAAATCGTCTTTCTGAGGCACATTTTCTATGCGTGATTTTCACGAATCGAATTATTTTTTTTTTTTTTTTTTGTTTTTTTGTTGTTCACAAAGTCGTTCATCTTTTTTTCTCTATACTTTCCTCTTCCTTTTTTTTCCTCGTTTTTTCAAAGAAAAATCGGGGACAGAGGGGAGTCAAGAAAATTCGACGATACAACGAAACGACCAAGCACTTCGACGATTTTTTATCGCTTTTTGGATTTTTTTGTTTTTTCTATTTTTTCGTTTTTTTTTTACACGGTTGATCACAGACAACGCGAAGAAAGAGAACGAATCACTGGAAGCTTATCTCGAGGATCGCTTCGTCGATCTTTCGTCGCGTTTCGAGGGAGAATCGTGTTCGTTTTTCTGTACAAATCGACGAGTCGACGTTTCCCTGCGACGAGAAAGTCTTATGTATTAATTCTGGGAATTTATTATATGTACATTCATTGTATCGGCGCGGAAGAGCTGATCAGATATAGTATTTCCGATAGAAAATAGATTGTAGTGGAGAATTCTAATACAAAATGGCTGACAGAAGATAATACAGCATAAAATGAATGAAAATAACAAAATTGTATTCGCTCACTTTCAAGATTTCCTTAATAGTATAAATAAAAACGTACTTTGACAATGATTAACGAATTGATAAATTTTTTAGATTAAGAAAAAAGAAAAATAAACACCGGTCGCTATTTTCTATTTCTTTTCCTTAATGGTATAAATAAAAACGTACTTTGACAATGATTGACAAATTGATAAATTTTTTAGATTAATAGAAAAATAAACACCGGTCGCTATTTTCTATTTCTTTTCCTTAATGGTATAAATAAAAACGTACTTTGAGAATGATTGACAAATTGATAAATTTTTTAGATTAATAGAAAAGAAAACACCCGTTGCTATTTTCTATTTCTTTTCCTTAATGGTATAAATAAAAACGTACTTTGAGAATGATTAACAAATCGATAAATTTTTTAGATTAAGAGAAAAGAAAACACCCGTTGCTATTTTCTATTTTTTTCCTTAATGGTATAAATAAAAACGTACTTTGAAAATGATTAACAAATTGATAAATTTTTTAGATTAAGAGAAAAGAAAACACCCGTCGCTATTTTCTATTTTTTTCATTGATGGAATAAATAAAAACGTACTTTGAGAATGATTAACAAATCGATAAATTTTTTAGATTAAGAGAAAAGAAAACACCCGTCGCTATTTTCTATTTTTTTCCTTGATGGTATAAATAAAAACGTACTTTGAGAATGATTAACAAATCGATAAATTGTTTAGATTAAGAGAAAAGAAAACACCCGTCGCTATTTTCTATTTTAAATACTATCTTCTGTAGCTTCATTCGATGATACATAACCCTAAGCATGGCATAAAATTAAACGTATCTACAATAATTTAAAGATTGCGATAAGGAACCGTGTCATTCGGGGACGCTATTTTGAATCCGGTACGGGTTCGTTAAAGCATCTCCTAAATCTGTTCAAAATTTGCTTTCGACCTTTCTTAAGCTCTCAAATTATGTTTCACTCCATCGAGTTCGGTGAAATAAAATATTAATCAGCTAGGACAATACTGAACACCGTATCAAACAGTCCGACTCGACCACCAATCCCGATTCAAAACACTACACGCAACCTCGAAAATCAAACGTTGTACAAAATACTATATAAACCGCCAGAAAATAAATTTTAATTCTTCTCCGTTAATGTGGGTTACATTAACAATGAACAAAAAGAGCATGGTATAGTTTTAAGGAACGCGTACAAAACTTCAAAGGTCCCCAAGCGAAGTCCCGGAAATAGGAATGACGCAATATGTGTTACCCGAGTCGGTTCGAGCTTCGAAGGCAGCCGACGTTACAACATCACGTGAAATGCATACATATACATAGGAGAGACACGAGGAGATGGTGGCGCGAATTTTCGTCTACTCCACGATAATTGTGGCCAACCTCTTGGGCCGTTTCCCTGTCTTCTGTTTCCGGTGGATCTCTCTGAAGTCCACGTGACTCGACTCGCAGGACTGCATCATAGACAAAGTATCCCCGTGCACGGTCTGCTCCTCCAACTTCCTCTTTCTGGACCTGGTCACAGGACCGGTCCTGTTCTTATATACCTCGTTGCTCTCAACGTGTCTTTTATGTCTCTTCAACTTCGCCTCCTCGTCTTCGTCCCGTTTACGCCGCTTCTTAGACGGTTCCTGTTGCATGATCCTCGGTGAATTGGAATCGGAGGAAGAGGACAAGGAGCTGAGGTACTCGTTCACTTTATCTTCCCCGAAGTCGAACGCGCTGGGCTGAGCGGGCGAAGCGGAGGTGGCAGGGTTGGTCGCAGCGCTCGGCGGCCGTAGAAGTTGGACAGAGGGGCTGGAGGAAGTTGTGGAGGCTGACGACGACACGGAGCTAGAAGTGGAGCGCTTGTGCAGCTTCCTGCGCTGCGCGAGCCTGGCGCCGTCCACTTCACGCAACCGAAAGCCCTCCGGTTTCTCCTGTACAGTATTCGAATTATCCACCGTGGTCGCATCGAACGAAGTGGACATGTCGAATGAATTGGACTCGGTTAGCCAAGGATGATTCGCCAGGCCGCTGGCTGTCAGTCTTTTGTTAGGGTCCACGGTTAGCAAGCCTTTAGCTACCTGTTTGGCGAGGTTAGACACATGGCTCCAGGATTCATTGTCAAAGTCGATCTCCCCTGCCCTGATTCTGGTGGCCAGATCCGGAGAGCCTGTTCGAAACGGCGGCTTTCCGGACAGCATAGAATACAAGATGGCTCCCAGACTCCAGAGGTCACAGCTCTGGTCGTAGCCTTGTCTGGCAACCACCTCTGGAGCGGCGTATGGGAGAGTGAAACAGGGAGTGTGCAGAGGCTCAAGGCCACGTTTTACCCTGGCAAAACCGAAGTCCACTATCTTTACAGGCGAGTCCTCTCCCTCGTGGGCGAACACAATGTTCTCTGGCTTTAGATCTCGATGGACTACGCCCCTGGAGTGCATGAAACGCACCGCAGAGGCTAGCTGCCGCATTATTCTACTAGCTTGCTGCTCGCCGAAGGGCCTCGGCCTTCTCAGAAGCTCCCCTCCGGACAACAGCTCCATTACCAAGTACGTGTGCGCTCTGTCCTGATGGACTTCGATTAGTTTAACTACATTTGGATGACCCTGGCAGGTTCTCAACAAGCTAGCCTCTCTTCCACAGTCGATCCTGCGACTGACAATCTTTACAGCAAACTCTTCCAACGTTTTCCTGTGTCTGCACTTGCGACAGACCGAGAAACTACCGTCGCCCAGAGCTTCTTCTCGAGGATCAAGTTCATAGGTTTGGAAGAAGGTCGATTCCTCAAACCTGGCTGCCAATACATCAGAAGCTGATGGCCTCTGAGACTCTGTACTGGCTTTCGTTGCTTCTTTGAAGATATCCTTGCTGACTACATTGTCACCGAACAGCACAGAGGGCGCCACGTAGGAGTATCCTCTGAAGATCTTGTCATAGTTAGGTGGAACGACAGCTGGGCTATCTGCTGCGATCATTTTGGTGAACTCGTCTGAGAAGTTGCTGGTGTCCAGCTCGTGGGTTATTCGAGGAACAAATGGCGGAGGGATTTCACGTCTTTCCAGAGATACCCAACTGAACGGCGAAGGAGCTTTCTTAAAGAAGGAGTGCTCTTTGAGTTCCTTCGCGTCTCCTGGCCCTCCGCCGAGTCTTTGTCGTGGATCTTTCACGAGCAGACGTAGAATGAAGTCTCGAACGGTTGGGCTCAGGTGGCTGGGGATAGGTGGGTCCGTTTTCAGGATACGACGCGAGATGTCTTGCTGCGTGTTCTTCTCGCCCTCGACCGTAAAAGGCGACGCACCGGTCAGCAGCTCGTACGTGAGCACGCCCACGCTCCACCAGTCCACTGCCTGCAACATTATTGAACGTTATTAAACAATGAAAATATGAAAGGATCCTATGGTTAGGTTATTCCTGGAACTTTGCAAGCGTTGAATCAATGTACGGTATATTTATGGTGACTCTGATTTAGGTCTTGGATGCTAATAGGAAGTGGTGGTGCTTTGTTAGAGATTCTATAGGGTGTCTCAAAAGTAGGTTCGTATTTAGATTTAAACCTTTGGACTCTTAAACATTTTTAAGTTTCACAAGACAATTATGAGAACTTATAAATGTTGTTTCTGGGAAGAATAAAAAATTTGTTGGTCTTTATATTTATATCTTTATTCTTATATTTATAGTTATAAATGTTGACGACTTTTTTTTTATTTATTTCATTAATTTGCTTTGTTCCAAAATTAACGAAGAATTTGAATTGACAGAAATAGAAAATTTGACTTGAAATTTTTGAAGAAAATTGCACGTTTTGCTTTTGCAATGCACGTGGAGTCCAAAAGGTTAATATTTGGAAGGAGAATTTTATGTACAAGTGATTGCTGGTACATGTTAAGGAAAAATGGTGGAAATTTAATTAGTATTTCATAATTGAGTTAATGTTTGGTACTTTTGTAGTAATTTCGGTTTCGGGCGTAATGGAGGTTTATTTGAGATTGTATATGGTGTCTTGAAAGTAGGGTTGCATTTAGGTTTAATATTTGGAATGAGGGATTTTACGAATAAGAGATTTCTATGTACTTTTGGAAAAAATTTAAATTTATTTAATACAGTATAGGGTATTTCAAAAATACGTTTCAATTGATTTTAATATCAGGAATGAAAAATTGTACGGTAGACGAGATTCTACAGAACTGTGATTAATATTGCATAGGGTGTTTCAAAAGAGGGTAAATAAAAATGATTTTTACGTTCTAAATTGTTAAAATGAGGTTTTCTGCGTGATTCTTCTACTTCTTTCTTTATAATTATTTAATTAGGAATATAAACAGTATTTCATGCAATTTTTTTTCTTTCTCATTTGATTCTGTACTATTCTCTAAAATTAACTAAGTTCAATTCTATTATCTTTGTATAAAAACTGGATTAGAAAATAATTAATATATAGTTACCAGAAATTCGAAACTCTAAATTTGAAGATTCCTATACAAAAATAAATAAATAAATAAATCAGAAGCTTCCTAATCGCGATTTTACTAGCCTATCTACCTGTGGTTCTTCAACATCAAAAAATAAATAAATAAATCGGAAACTTCTTAATCGTAATTTCATCAATCTATCTATCTGTGTTTCTTCGATATAAATAAATAAATTGCAAGTTTCATAATCGTAATTTCATCAACCTATCTACCTGTGTTTCCTCAACATAAATAAATAAATAAATTGCAAGCTTCCTGNGATAATACAGCATAAAATGAATGAAAATAACAAAATTGTATTCGCTCAGTTTCAAGATTTCCTTAATAGTATAAATAAAAACGTACTTTGAGAATGATTGACAAATCGATAAATTTTTTAGATTAATAGAAAAGAAAACACCCGTTGCTATTTTCTATTTCTTTTCCTTAATGGTATAAATAAAAACGTACTTTNGTGATTTTACCAACCTACCTGTGTTTCTTCAATATAAAAAAAAATTAATTAATTAATAAATTGGAAGCTTCCTAATCGTGATTTTACCAACCTACCTGTGTTTCTTCAATATAAAAAAAATTAATTAATTAATAAATTGAAAGCTTCCTAATCGTAATTTTATCAACCTATCTACCTGTGTTTCCTCAACATAAATAAATAAATAAATAAATTACAAGCTTCCTAATCGTAATTTTACCAACCTAACTATCTCTGTTTCTTCCAACAAACTACAAACTTCCAACAAACTTCCTAATCGTAATTTCACCAATCTATCTACCTGACTTTCCTCAACAAAAAAAAAAAAAAGAAAAAATAACTAAATTGGGAACTTTCTAATCCTAATTTCGTCACCTTATCTACCCACGTTCCCTCAACGCAAACAAAAAAAGGAAACACAGCTTTTTTTCAAGCAACCAAGAAAGAAGGAACAACGAATCGATAAAAATGTATCTGACAAGCGGGGAGCACGGGCGCGATAACGAAGTTCCAGGAACGAAGGGAACAAATCGTGACGTAAATTCATCCTGACTCACAATATCGTGTCCCGCTGAGCCCCCTCGTACCACTTCCGGTGCCATGTACTCGATAGTTCCGCAAAAGGAGTAAGCACGGGCGTTACTGTCCCTTTCGTGCGGCAGGAACTCTTTGCTCAGCCCGAAATCTGTTAACACGATATGACCCTCTCTGTCCAACAGAATGTTCTCTAGCTTAATGTCCCTGTAAATTATACCCAGCTGCAACAGAGAAAGCAACATTGTGTGTGTTTCATCGATCAGTTGATACGATACGAATGGAATATTTTAATATTTTATCATGCAACGATCAATGTTCACGTTAAAGTGTACGTTGGATCATAAGCTTGAGACTACCGTTTTTCTTTCCTANTTATTTTCTTTTTTTTTTTTTTTTTTTTTTTTTTTTTTTTTTTTTACTGATACTTTGTAGGGAATTTACTGAAGTAGATGTTATTGGAGAAAATAGTTGTAGTTAAGATAGAATAAAAGAGAAAGTAGTTGGGTTTTAGTTGGATGTGGATTTAATTTAATTGAGTGATTGTAAAAAATTTGTTGAAAAGATATTTGATTGCTGTTTTTTTTTTTTTTTTGTTTTTTTTCGGTTGGTTTAGGGTGACAAATATGAATTTTGAAGCTGACTGTATGATTTGGTTAGGAGAGATTCATTTTCTAGTGAATTGGGTGACTGTTCAATTTAATTTGAAAGATTCTAAGTATAAAGGTAGCTTATATGCTTGTGATTCATGTACTTGTGATCTGGAAATGGAAATTCATTAATTTATAATGCGCAAAAGAGTTTTTAGATTAATACAGAAAAATAAATAGATAAGTATCGTGTTATGAAATGTAATGTTATTTCAGTTTGGAATTTCAATGCTTGGACTGTATGTTCAATTTATGTACTATATTGGAGTTTTAAAAATATAAATTTAATCCGTGTACCAAATTAGAGTTCTTAAACTGTGAATATGATCCATACGGTGTAACAAACTTCGCAAACTATATCTGTCTAATCTAATAGTTATATTAAAATTGTTAAATCACAAATCTTTTCTTGATAATAAATTAGAGTTCTTAAATCTTAAACAAACCTATGCATGATAATAAATTTCTCATTAGATTACATTTTCTTAAATTATAAGTAAAATTTAATAACTATGTTAAAATTCTTAAATTATAAATATTTTCTCAATACCAGATTAGAATTCTCATACTATAAGTGTAATTTGTATATCATAGTGAATTTCTCAACTGTATTGGATTAATTAAATTAAAGAATGAATTTAATAAGTATAATAAAATTTTTAAATTATAAATATTTTGTTAAAATATTAAATTGTAATGTAGTTTACATACTACAAGCTTAATTTGTATTTCATAGTAAATTTCTCAGCTGCATTGGATTAATTAAATTATAGAACCAATTTAATAACTATGTTAAAATTCTTAAATTATAAATATTTTACTAATACCAGAGTTCTCATACTATAAGTTCAATTTATATACCATAGTAAATTTCTCAATAATATTAGATTAAATAATTTATAGAATCAATTTAATAACTATATTCAATTTCTTAAATTATAAATAGTTTCTCAATATCAAATTAGAGTTCTCATACTACAAGCTTAATTTGTATTTCATAGTAAATTTCTCAGCTGCATTGGATTAATTAAATTATAGAACCAATTTAATAACTATTTTAAATTCCTTAAATTACAAATATCTTCTTAACACCAAATTTCAAGTTCTTACACTAACCACATATAAGCAACACATATTGGTAAATAAACCATGAGTTTAATCTGTACATCACAGTAAATTTCCCAACTATATTAGACTTCTTAAATTATAGGACCAATCTGGAAATTACATTACAATTCTTAAACCATAAATCTAATCTGTCTAACACACTACATTTCTTAAATTGCACAACCAATCTAACAACGATATTAAAATTCTTAAATTATAAATATCTTCTTAATACCAAACCAGACTTCTTAAACCATAACTGTAATCGACATACCATAACAAATTTCCCAACCACATTAAATTTCTCAAATTGTAACTCCTATCTAACAGCTATATCAGAGTTTTCAAACCATAAATTCAATCTATACGCCATATTTATGTTTACAGTTCTTACACCATAAATCTGTATGCCATATCAAAGTTCTTAGATTACCCAATTAATGTACAGTCAACCCTCCTATAACGCTGTACTTTTAGAACGCGGTTTCCGTATAACGCCGACCTGAAATTGCGATAGCCCTTCTATAACGCGGCACTCTGAGAACGGGGTTTCCATATAACGCGGAGCTTGACAGCGAGAATGAGTGTTAAAAGATTTTACAAAAGTCTTCCTTTTTTTTTTTTTTTCTTTTAATTTAAATTTAAAGTTGCATCAACCCGAATGGGTTATTAGCAACCACGTAATTTCACCGTCAGGAAAACGTTGATTTAATACGAAACCAAGACGAAAGTAACCATTAGACTAGGTAATACCATATTGGATCAAAGCTTAAATTAAGTGCAGAAGATTTACATGTTTCAAGAAACTAAGCAGGTTTTTACACGATTTGACAGTTCTAGTAAGTTCTTTAATGTCTTCCTTTATTTGAAATATTTTTCTTTCATTTTCGTACGCCGGGCACGATGTCGTGATACGATGGATAGAGTTCCTAAAGTTCCAACTGATGCACATTGGAGGATCTTCTTTTTTGATCAGATATGCGTGAGAAAAATTAGTATGGCCGATTCGTACTAAAAGTCTTCCTTGTTTCTGTTGGAAAACAGTTCTTATGTTTACTTTTTGTTTTACTTTTTTTATCATTTCCTTATACGAACTCTTCAATTCAATAAAAATAATTTATAATTTAATCTTGTCTTTTGTATTTCTTGGTCTCCATATAACGCGGTAGTGTGATTTGTACTAATTCTGAGTTTCTTATAGCGCGGTAGACGGTTTCCATACAACGCGCTACGAATTAGCCTGGTTTGAACGGTTAAATCCGAGTTTCTTATAGCGCGGTTTCCATACAACACGGTAGACGGTTTCCATACAACGCGCTATGAGTTAGCCTGGTTCGTACGGTTAAATCCGAGTTTCCTATAGCGCGGTACGCACTCACCGCGTTATAGGAGGATTGACTGTATATACCATATCAAAATACACAGATAAATTCTGTAATTATTTTAAGCAACACCAGTCGACGAATCAACTTCAAACTGGCGAAGACTAACGACACTCACTTTGTGCAGATGCTCTAGCGCCAAAATAACTTCGCCGATATAGATTCGCACTTCGTCCTCGGTGAAGTGTTCCCGTTGATACAGATGTGTAAACAACTCGCCGCCGCTGACATAATCTGCAAAAACGCAAAATTGTCGTTGTTTAACCTCAGACCGGACGATATCCTTCAAAACACGATTCCAGTACCTTGACACTGTATAAGATATTATTTTCGCGAATCATCGACTCTTAACACTTTGTTGACCAGGAATTTTACACGGAAACTGTGTCATATCACCTATTATTTTCTAATTGAATATGGAAGTAAAACGTTCTTCTTAGCGAATAAAAGAATAGGCTTTATGCTGATAAAGAGAAGAAGATTATNATAAATTCTGTAATTATTTTAAGCAACACCAGTCGACGAATCAACTTCAAACTGGCGAAGACTAACGACACTCACTTTGTGCAGATGCTCTAGCGCCAAAATAACTTCGCCGATATAGATTCGCACTTCGTCCTCGGTGAAGTGTTCCCGTTGATACAGATGTGTAAACAACTCGCCGCCGCTGACATAATCTGCAAAAACGCAAAATTGTCGTTGTTTAACCTCAGACCGGACGATATCCTTCAAAACACGATTCCAGTACCTTGACACTGTATAAGATATTATTTTCGCGAATCATCGACTCTTAACACTTTGTTGACCAGGAATTTTACACGGAAACTGTGTCATATCACCTATTATTTTCTAATTGAATATGGAAGTAAAACGTTCTTCTTAGCGAATAAAAGAATAGGCTTTATGCTGATAAAGAGAAGAAGATTATATTTAACCCATTCGCTGCCAAACCTAAATTATACGAAGTCATTCCCATTGCCATTTATATTTTGAGCGTTATTGTTTACCAAAGCTCTGTTATCTCTTGGTAAGAGCACATATATTATCATACATAATCATTCGCAAGCATAAAACCAAAGACGAGTATACTCGTCGTTGGGAATGGGATGGCAAGAGGACTCGACATCCTTTTTCGTATTCCTCCTACACCAGAAAAGAAAAACCCAACTCGCAAATGTAGAGTTTGTGCAACGAAAAACATTCGAGAGGAGACTCGATATTACTGTCCGAGCTGTCGTGATAAACCTCCATTATGTATTGGGCTATGTTACAAATCCTATCACGAAGATAAAGTATTATAAGTGATTTTGTTGCTATAAAATTTTGTTACAGATACACGATGAAGTTGATTTTTGCTTAATTTAAATTTGTAAAAGATCATTCTCTTTAAATAAGAAATAAAGTATAATTTTTGTAAAAAATTTTATTTCTAGTATTTCTTCAACTTTTTTACATTTCTATATTTATGTTTGTGGCCACGAAAAATTTGCTAATTCGAAAGCCTGCGTGTTATGACATATTTAAAGTAGGACGAGTATACTCGTCTTGGCAATGCATGACACCCTGATAAAGACGAGTATACTCGTCCTTGGCAGCGAATGGGTTAAAAAAAGAAAAGAAACGTTATACAAGATCTGTACTTTTACACGCGTTACATATCTCAGATAACGTAGATGTCGCCAGTGAGCGTCCATGTGTAATTATGATTTTGAGATCCCCAACAGTTCTAAATGAACTCCAATAAATTTTATCACGATTGTTGAAGAAAGTATTTATTTTGGAAAATTTGGAAACCTGATTTTTATTATCAACGTAATTTGTGATATTAGGTTTTTTTATTGTGTGATATCTTGTTTGAATAGCCGTTTTATCGTTTAGGTGTGAAAAGACGAGTTAACTCGTCACTGGTCAACAAAATGTTAAAATAGCCAATTGAGGGAAAAAGAAAAAAAAAAAAAAAAAAAAAAATGGCACGTAGATGAAATAAAAAAATAAAATAACGAATTGTTTCTAGAACCAGTGGAATATATAACGATATTTTTCTCTATTTATCTTCCTCGAAACTCGTCAACGAGATATTGGGCTGTAATGTATGAAATATTCATTGATAAAGCGGCTGTCTGCAAGATTTGGAATTTAATCGTGTTCTTTGGCTGATGGTAAACGTCTCTCGAGTATTTTTGGACATTTTAATGGTCACTGACGTTTGGGGAAAAAATTTGTTTTTGATTTTAAGACTCGACGCTAAGAATTGTTAACGATGTAAATAATGTATCGCGAATACTGGGTTTAAAAATTAACTGTTGCAGTATTTTTCCATTATCCAGATGTCCAGTGCCATTTTTAAATTAATGGATGGAGGGTTGCAAAAATTGAAAATGAAAACTGTGAGGTGACGTTGAATATAGTAGAAAACTATTATTTTTGTGTGTTTATTTCTAAACGAACTCTGCAAAACACCACTTTGTATCAATAATTATATATTGTGACAATAATTACAGTTAGTAATATAAATATTATAATTAATAATTGTATAAATGTGCAATTTAGCCAATCGTGAGAATTTACAGTCAAATTAAAAATCAGAGATAATTCAGAAGATCATGAAACAATCTTACAATACAATTATTAAATTCTGAATTTTTATGTATTTATAAAAAATATAAAAGTGCAAAATACAAAAAAATATCCAAATTATTATTGTGTAATATACAAAATATATAAAATATATAAAATATATAAATTATTATTATACTGCTTTTTATAATACCTGTTAAATGAAATAATTTTCTACCAAACCTTTATTTTATTTATTTTTACTACATTCCCAAAAGTATGAATTTACATAAAAATCCGCATTTTAATACTTATCTACCTCCAAACCTAAACCTGAAGTAAAATAAATAAATTTCTTTTCTATTTAATCTTACTTTTTGCAACTTTACATCCTTTAAATTTAAGAACGCTGATATCGTTCGGACAGTGAAAAAATATCGTAATTTTCTTATAAATAAAACTATATAATTTTATTAAGTTTGTAAATTACCATAGTGATGGAATTAAAAATAATGATTTAATTGGATTTTTGAAAGAGTAACTTTACACACTGCGAATAGAATAATTCATGCATTGCGATGTTTTATAAACAGAAATAATTGAGGAAGAAACGAAACGAAGGAATTGATTATACGTTTGCTACAAGGGGAGAAAGATTGCACAATGTTACACGGACGGTTCGACGATGATGTCAGGGATTGCATCGTATTTTGAAAACCACCTCGAGCATTCGTTTCTCAGGTGTTTCTTAAAATATGATGCAACTGAGCACATAATACACACATAGAATTATTTTTTGTACGTAAAACATAATTGTGGAAACTTTTCAAGTTCCGATCCCTGCTGTTGTACGTTGAAACGTTTGTTGACTGGCTTAATAAGTTCTTTATTTTTTTGTACTCCTCGGAGCAAATATTTTGCCATGCTTCGACGCTGCTAATTTCTTATTTTTGTCTGCCAAAATTACTTCTCAAATCGAACGGAGTAATCCACGCGTTAATACACGCTATTTTTGTTAACTCACTATGGGACCGTGTGACTTAGAAGTTACAAACTGATGTATCTATATTTGAAAAAATTAATTTTTTTTAGTAATCACTGCACTATTAAATTTGATTACTGTATTACTGTAGCGACACCACGATCCATTTACGGTAATTATTAGTTAAAACATTTTTAAATCAAAGCGAAAAACTGTAATCAATCGTAACTTTTTCTCTAATAAGCAGACAAAATTCGGGCTATAGAGGGTTAAAACAATTGTCTTATAAACAGAAACTAATATCAAACACAAAATAACTCAAAAAGTGAAACCTAAAACAATTGTCATATAAACACAAAATAATATCAAACCCAAAATAACTCAAAAAGTGAAACCTAAAACAAACAATTGTCATATGAACACAAAATAATATCAAACCCAAAATAACTCAAAGAGTGAAACTTAACCCTCTATGGGACCGTGTGACTTAGAAGTTACAAACTGATGTATCTATATTTTAAAAAATTAATTTTTTTTAGTTATCACTGGACTATTAAATTTGATTACTGTATTACTGTAGCAACATCTACAGTAATCATTAATTAAAACATTTTTAAATCAAAGCGAAAAACTGTAATCGATCGTAATTTTTTCTCCAATAAGCAGACAAAATTTGGGCTATAGAGGGTTAATTTACTATAATTTAAATGCATAAAAATTGCTGTGAACGTAAAAAAATATACGATCTCGATATTGAGCTAAAAATTTTGAAACAACATAGGACTACGTTACCACTATTCAGCGGAAGAAGTTAAAATAATGGTCTCAAATGTATTAACCCTCTATAACCCGAATTCTGTCTGCTTATTGGAGAAAAAATTACGATCGATTACAGTTTTTCGCTTTGATTCGAAAATTCTTAAAGTAATAATTGCTGTAGATGGATCGCGGTGTCGCTACAGTAACACAGTAATCAAATTTAATAGTGCAGCGATGACTAATCAAAATTAATTTTTTTAAATATAGAGGGTTAACACTAGAACTACCAAAGTGGTCAAAATGACCCATTTGTAATTTTTTACAGAATCTTTATAAATTAACTACGGTGCCTTTGGCCAGATTTTCCGCTATTTTCTATTAAAAATCTGAATGAACTTTTGTCTGAATTGCATTACATATTATTTTATGTACTTTCCACTTTGATTTCTTCGGTAGAAATAAGTGTACTTTCATCGTCGGTAGATCTAGTGTTAATAAACCGTATACTCAATTTATTAACCCTTTGCACTCGTAAACTTTTTTACCATTTCAAAGGACTGTTGTGAAAACTTAAAGTATTCTTTCGGAAAGAAACAAAGAAAAGTATAAATGTTTACGATTTCTTATTTATTGGATTGTCCAGGAAGTTCGTGCCGATTTTCGGTAGGTGCCATTAGAACAGGTCTGAATATTTCGGAATGATTGAAAACAAATGACACGCGTGCATATTCTAAAGAGTGACACTTCAGGCATTTTTAGATAAAAGTTTCGTTAGGATACATTCATTTTCGTTAGTTTTACACGCTATTAACGGTAGAACTACCGACGATTAAAATAGACTTATATGTAGCAAAGAAATCGAAATGATAAATATTTGAAAAGATACTTATATCAGGGGTAATAATACTTTGTGCATGTTTCGTTTAAAAAATTATAGAAAATCTCTAAAAATGCGCTACTGTAAATTTATCAAATTTCTATGACAAATTACGAACCGGTCATTTTCACTGGCACGGTAGTTCTAGCGTTAAATATGGAAAAGTTTTTCGCCGAAAGACCTAAGAAGTTTTGGAAGGATGAGATATTCAAGTTACGCGAGAGATGGAAAAAGGTTGTAGAACAAAATGGAAGATATGTAATTTAATAAATGTATAAGAAAATTTAAATGTGTTGTGTTTGAATTTTCCTTAAAAATCGGCACCAACTTTCCCCGGACAACCCAATATTTAGTTAATTTACTTTTATTTTAAAATGAAAGTGTAGAATTAAAAACATAATCGTTGAAAAAAATTACGCGTGTCGCCATAGCGGCGCCAGCGGAGTGCAAAGGTTTAAGAATAAAATACTAGAATACTCAAAATTCGATTAAAATTGCTCGAATGGTTGACGAGAAAATGGATAACTAAGTATAGAACTTTTCCATAAGAATAAGATTAGATTACAAGTCTCGTTGAAGGGTTTGAAAAATTATTTAAACGTTTCACCTAATATAAGATGGAGCTTTGCGTCCGTCTGAAAGGCGTAATGGAGCGTAACTAAAAAAGGACTGTCTCGAACTGCCTCCAGAACTTGTCTCTCCGTCTTCGTGTGCTCGGTCGTCTTCTTCCTTTGCACGATGGACGCTTTCTTCAGGACTTTCATGGCGTAGAGCCGGCCGGTGTCGGTGCCCGTTCTCTTTCGAACCAGGAACACCTTTCCGTAAGCTGCACAAAAAAAATTTTTTTTTTCCATCTTTTACGTTGTCCAAACGATGGCTGATCGTTCACAGCCTTGCTCGATGGTATTCACGCAACATTCTTAAACAATAAATACGTTCAATGAGTTATTTCCTTCATCCTTTTCGCTACTACTGGTGGCTATGATCGTTGGTTATAGGACTTGGTTATACAGTCAACCCTCCTATAACGCGGTACTTACAAAACGCGGTTTCCGTATAACGCCGACCTGAAATTGCGATAGCCCTCCTATAACGCGGCACTTTGAGAACGGGGTTTCCATATGCCGCGGAGCTTGACAGCGAGGATAAGTGTTAAAAGATTTTATAAAAGTCTTTCTTGTTTTTGTTGGAAAACAGTTCTTTTGCTTACTTTTTGTTTCATTTTTTTTATCATTTCCTTATACGAACTCTTCGATTCGATAAAAATAATTTATAATTTAATCTTGTCTTTTGTATTTCTTGGTCTCCATATAACGCGGCACGAATAGTGTGATTTGTACTAATTCTGAGTTTCTTATAGCGCGGTTTCCATACAACGCGCTACGAATTAGCCTGGTTTGTACGGTTAAATCCGAGTTTCTTATATCGCGATTTCCATATAACGCGGTACGCAGTCACCGCGTTATAGGAGGGTTGATTGTAATGTGATTTGTACTAATCCTGAGTTTCTTATAGCGCGGTTTCCATGCAACGCGGTAGACGGTTTCAATACAACGCGCTACGAATTAGCCTGGTTTGTACGGTTAAATCCGAGTTTCTTATACCGCGATTTCCATATAACGCGGTAATTTTGTTTTTCTTATCAGAATTCGACTCGCGTGATTTTGGTAGGTGTATAAATAAGTTCTCCTGGTTTGCTAGAGAGTCAAAAAATGGGTCGATGGCTATGGTAGATTTCCGTATAATGCGGTTACTGTGTTACTTGTTCTACGAATTCACGTTATAGGGAATCGTGTTACAGTGAACCCTCCTGAAACGCGGAACGACTCGTAACGCAGTTTCCATATAACGCGGAACAAAAATTGCAACAGTCCTGGTATAGTGTGGTAATAACATAATGGGATTTCCATACACGCGGAATAAGAATCGCGACAATGCTGTTATAACGCAGAACAAAAATCGCAACACTTCTCCTACAACGCGGTACTCTTATAATGAGGTTTCCATATAACGCGGAACAAAAATCGCGATAGTCCTCCTATAATGTGGTGCTCTCATAACGCGAAACAAAAATCGTGACAGTCCTATAATGTGGAACAAAACTCGCGACAATTCTCCTATAACGTGGTACTTTCTTAATGCGGTTTCCATATAGCACGGTTCAAAAATTTCGACAGTCCTCTTATAACGCGGTACTCTCATAATGCGGTTTCCATATAACGCGGAACAAAAATTGCGATAGTCTTGCTGTGGTATGATTTCCATGTATGCAAAACAAAAATCGAGACAATCCTCCTATAACGTGGTACTTTCGTAACGCGGAACAAAAATCGCGACAGTCCTCCTATAACGCGGAACAAAAATTGGACAATCCTTCTATAACGCGATACGAATTAATGTGATTTTTATTCACTGTTATTGAAATTCTTATAACGCGTTCCGAATTAACCTGATTTGTATTTTCTAATTCCGAATTTTTTATAACCGTGTAAAAGGAGAGTGGAATTTTTTTTTCTAGAAATCGTACAAAAACAGAATTGGGTGTACTGTTGTATCATGATTTAAGCGCGGTTGGTATGTTTAAGATATTACTTTAAGCAAACGAACCTTCAACTATCGATCAAAGTAATTTAAGAGCACTCGTGACTTAACCTTGATTCTATTTATCTCGACCTACACATTTTCTTCTACTGTGTTTATCAATGTAAGGAAGATTACGGCCTGCTTTCCACATTTTTATCAAAAGTAACCGCAAATGTATGATACGACACATCTGGAACACTGTATACATTATAATTCAATTTATTTATAATTTTATTAATCTATTCTATTCTGATTGTTTTGTTTTAAAATAGTTTTTTTTTTATGATTAAATTAATTTTTATAAAGCGTTTAAGAAATGTTTCTTATAAAGTGTCATTTTACTTTGTTATATTTATTATAATTTTTCTCGACTATGAAGAACTCAAGTTCTATTCTCATAACATTATTTTATCGATCACTGCATTCGTTGTTTCACTGCACCCTTAAACTTTGCAATTTGTGGACACCCTATTTTTATTATAAAAAATTATATCTAATTATTTTCTATGAACTATTAACAAGACATTGCTTTTATAATATTGATTATAATTTTTTTTCAATTCTGAAAATACCCAAATCCCTCTGGTTAGTACTATTTTAATAATTTTCGCATTCCTTATTTTCTTCCATCTCTAAACTTTACAATTTAATCACACTTCCATCCACTTTCTATAAACTATTAACAAAACACTGCTTTTATAATATTTATCACAATTTTTTTCAATTCTGAAATCCCAAAATTCTATTAGTTAATACTATTTTAATAATTCTCACATTCTCTATATTCTTCCATCTCTAAACTCCTTAATTTATGCAGAATTGCATCCACTTTCTATAAACTATTAAGAAAACACTGCTTTTATAATATTTAGCACAATTTCTTTCAACTCTAAAATACCCAAATCTCTCTGATTAGTACTATTTGAATCATTTTCGCATTCCTTATTTTCTTCCATCTCTAAACTCTACAATTTAATCACAATTCCCTCCACTTTCTCTAAACTATTAAAAAAAACACTGCTTTTACAATATCTATCACAATCTCTTCAACTCTAAAATACCCAAATCCTATTCGATAATTCTACCTTAACCATCCTTTCATTCCTCAATTTATGAACACCCCACACAAAAAAACAAAAAAAAAAAGAAATAAAAAAATTAATAAATTCTCAAAGTACCACTAAAAACGGTATTTAAAGCTCATTATATCCACGTTACATCCAGAACAGACAGATAACAAGCATCTGGTACTTGCGTTTATTGCATTCCAACGGAAAAACACCCTAAATGTCCCCTTTCGACGACATAAGTGATCGTAATTAAAAATCAACCGGTTACTGAATGCCAAAGCGGTTCGAACGCGGAAAGCTAGAGGGAAAGAGACTGGTCGCCGGTTTTGCCACGGACTTAATCGTTGCCATAAAGGATTTTGTTCACGTACCTCCAGTTCCAAGGACCTTCAGCAAGTCGAAGTGCGTCATGTCTACCCTCTGGCCTCCGCTGTCTGCCAGGTTGACTGTAACCAACAATATTATTCGATTTTATTTCCCTTGCTCCGATGACACATGTCGTATGAACATTATGACAGATGTCTTTTGCTGCTTATGAACGTGATATAATAACGATGAAGGTTAAGTACGATACGCTTGTGTTCGTGGAACAGGGAAGACGTAGGCTGAGAATGGAAAGTCTGGGATCGTTTATACGTTTTAACCCTCTGTTACAGTGGTTCCCAGCCTTTTTTACTCTACACGCCTTTTTCAGTATATAAATACAGGTAACCCTCCTATAACACGGTAGATTGGTTCCTAGAAAATACCGTGTTGTGTGAAACCGTATTGCGTGAAACTGTGTTG
>SMSQ01026140.1:10676-20840 GCA_019453375.1 Ctenoplectra terminalis | reverse complement strand
GTGTGACCCACCGGTGATGCACGCCGGCGTCAACGTGTTAAAGTGTTAATGTAAAGGGAAAAAAAAAAAAAAAACGACATTACTTTCCGGTCCCCCTAATACAAGTACAAAAACTCAACCTCTAACCAAACAAATCTAACCATCAAACCATAAAATCCTACCTCCTACACAATTCACCTTAAATCGCCTAATTCAACCACGTGAAATAACAACAAAAATACGCGGAGAAAACCGACAATACACTTTTGAGGAAAACATCGCGTCGTACCTCTGTTCAATCTGTCCTCGTAGTGGTCAGGAACCGGCTCACTGGAGTCCCTGACGTCCAGCTCGTGGATGGCCTTGGCCAAACCGTAACAGGTCGTCGCGTACTTCCTCTCCTCGGCAACGATCGTCTCCTCGATGTTCGTCTCCACGTCGCTTCCGTCCTCGAAGTAACCGCTCTCGTGCTCCGGGTTCTTCATGGTGCTCGTCGACGAACCACGACTCCTAAGCATGCTCTTCGCGCCGATCAAGGACTCCGAAAATCTCCCA
Organism: Ctenoplectra terminalis; assembly: GCA_019453375.1. Classification (NCBI taxonomy): domain Eukaryota; kingdom Metazoa; phylum Arthropoda; class Insecta; order Hymenoptera; family Apidae; genus Ctenoplectra; species Ctenoplectra terminalis. The sequence continues at coordinate 20,306 of SMSQ01026140.1, read as the reverse complement.
AGCGTCACTGCATAACGAGGCCACGGGGCACGAGGATGACCAGGAACGCGTTTAACCGAGCGATCGTCGCATGATCCGCTTCGACACGCCTCGCTTCTCTGCCCGATTTCCTTTCGACCGTTCCTCCGGCAACGACCAGCTGCGGAATGCGATTTTCTTGCCCCTAGATCGTCGATCCTTCGAACACAATACCAGGAGGTCTGTTCAAAAATCGCTCGATTTTTAAACGATTTTTCTCCGGTTTCTTTCTGCGCACGGAATTTGTGATTACGGGACCTGTTTCTTCTCGGTATTTGTTTCTTTTTTTTTTTTTTTTTTTTTTTTTTTTTTTTTTTTTTTTNGTTTACGACCCTACTGTGAGCATACCTGCGAGTCAAAGAACGAGCGATTAACGCGTGCCTGGGTGATTGGGCCACTGATCCGGGGAATCAGGGGAATGGATCGTTTCATTGAGAGTGAATTGTTTTTTTTTTTTTTCTTTTTTTTTTATCGTTATGCAAACTTTCTTTTTACGCCAGGTTTCTATCGTGTGGATTGCTTGGGCTTTAGAGACTCTTTTGGATGGTTGTTGAATTTCCAAGTGTAATTTGGTGTCTTTTAGATAGTTCAGGATTTTTAGTAATTTATTTTCCGATACTTGATGATATTCATTTCTTTGAAGATGTTTTTTTTAACTTTCATTCGTTCCGCATTTTCTTAAATCAATTTAAGATAATTAACTTTTAAATTTAATAAATTAATTTTCTTAACACATCGAAGACCAGAAACTTTTTTAATAATCTTATTACCGAACGAAGTTACGCTCGGATAAAATTTGTACTTGCCCGCTTTTACAAAACATTGATATCTACAGTAAATATAGATCATTATTTCAATTTTCAGGTAAAGTGGTCGTTTTTGAACGTAACTTCCCATTTATAATTAATTGTTACTTTTATGAATTGAAAGAAACGAAACACGAGATATCTCGTGACCGGTCCTCAATGTGTTAAATTAACACTAGAACTACCGACGATTAACCCATTTGTATTCAAGCGCGGAATATTCCGCGAGCCACGACTGTGTACTATCACCAGGCGCGGAATATTCCGCGGACATGCGACTGTCTGCTATCACCAAGCGCGGAATATTCCGCGAACACGCGACTGTTTCTTACTTATTTTATAAGTTTTTTATTTGTTATTTCTGTTTCTTATTACCGGTTGCTAAATATTCTTCAGATGTGACAGAAAATGAATATGTGATTTAGATCCATAAATTTTTTCAACGTCGGTTTCACACCCATATGTGCAAAAGCGCGCGGTGATATGGGTCAATCGTCCATTGTTCGGTTCTGATTTTTAAACACGGCGGCCGAAGTAGACCGATGATGCAAATGGGTTAAAGTATACTTATTTCTACCGAAGAAATCAGAGTGGAAAGTATATAAAATAATATGTAATGGAATTCAGACAAAAGTTTATCTATATTTTTAATAAAAAATGGCGGAAAATCGCGGAAAATCTGCCCGAAGGCGCCGTAGTTAATTTATAAAGATTCTGTAAAAAATTACGAATGGGTCCTTTTGACCACTTTGGTAGTTCTACTGTTAATTTGTACCCTGATGATGTTAATGTAGTAAGAAGAATAGTTACATTTGCAAATTGTTTTATTGAAGGTTAAAAAAATTAGATTTCTGAAGATTCGATGTGTTACGTTCAAGCAATTTCCAGTAAACCATCCTATAACGTGATTCATTGGTACCGTGTTGTGTGTTGTATATAAAACAGTTTTATAAGAAAGTGGGAATTAGTATATTCAAATCGGGATAATTCGAACCGCGTTATAAGAATCTCAATAGTGGTAGGTAAAAGTTAGATTAATTCGTACGGGGTTATAAGAGGACTGGCAATTTTTTTTCCGAAGTATATGGAAACCACATTATGAGAGTACCGCGATATATAAAAACCGTATTATAACAGAATCGTTGCGTTTTGTTTCGCGTCATATGGAAACCGCATTGTGAGAGTACCGCGTTATACAAAAAACCACATTATAAAAGTACTGTTGCAATTTTTGCTCTGCGTTATGAGAGTCACGCGTTGTGAGGATACCGCGTTATATGAAAACCACTTTACGGGGGTACCGCTTTATATAGAAAACCACATTATAAAAGAACTGTTGCAATTTTTGTTCCGAGTTGTGAAAGTACCGCGTTGTGAGGGTACCGTGTTATATGAAAATTGCGTTGTGAGAATACCGCGTTATATGGAAATTGCGTTGTGAGAATACCGCGTTATATGGAAATTACGTTGTGAGGGTACCACGTTATATTTAAACCGCGTTCTGGGAGTACCGTGTTATATGGAAACCGCGTTGCGAGGGTACCGCGTTGTGAAAGTATCCTGTTATATGGAAACCGTGTTGTGAGTGTACCGTGTTATTTTTAAACCGCGTTCTGAGAGTACCGTGTTATATGGAAACCGGGTTGTGAAAGTATCGTGTTATATGGAAACTGTGTTATTTTTAAACCGCGTTCTGAGAGTACCGTGTTATATGGAAACCGGGTTGTGAAAGTATCGTGTTATATGGAAACCGTGTTGCGAGTATACCGTGTTATATTTAAACCGCGTTCCGAGGATACCATGTTACATGGAAACCGCGTTCTTAGAATACCACGTTATATGGAAACCGCGTTAAGTGGAAACCGCATTATAAGAGTACCGCATTATTAGAAGGTTTACTGTACAAAGTAATAGTGCTTTTTCATAATTTATCGTAACGTGCATTTTTTATGAAAAAAATACATCAAATCGACACAAGGAACGAATGAGGGTTAAAATTGGAAAGTACGATCTGATTTTCTGTTTAATCATATTTTACTCGTCTCAAATTAATAGAAACTGGACACCAGAAAATTAAAAAATATAAAACAAAGGGTTAACTAATTGGATTGAAAAAACTTCAAACATCGCAACAGATTCAAAATTGTATCTTCTGTCGAATCACAGATTAATATCCATTCATTTGAGAATACCATATTAACACTACAACTATTAAATTAATCAAAACGACCCCTAATCTTTTACAGCAATTTTATAAATCGACTACAGCACTTTTAAAAAAATAAACCTACCTTGTATTACGTATTTTTATATATAATATAAATTAATACACCTTAATATACCTTTACTACGTAATACTATCTTTGATTTATAATATAATTATTTTTATTTTTATTTCCTCGATAGAAACAAGCACACTTTAATCATCGGTTGTTCTAGCGTTAATTAATATCGTATCAGTAAAACGCCATAATTGGTAGTAATAAAGATACAACCTTTTTCCAACGTTTCCAGGCCTTGCAAGGAAGCCCGTGCAAGAACAATTGAATTTCAATGAAACAATCCGTCTTCAAATCATTTCTATAACGTGTGAGCAAACATCGAGATAGAACACGAGGCTAGATTGCATCAGGCCGGCGAACAATGCGCTTTATCGGAGATAAAATTATTTCAAACGCATCGTACCGCGTGTCGCTACGGCCAGGACGGCTTCGAATGTCCCTAGATCTATCGTAAACACTTACTCCCCCCAAAGGTCGAGCGATCTGGATTTATTGAGTCGTAACGTTTGAAACGTCCGTCTCCGAGCAGACATATAGTGTTCTCTATAAGTCGTATTACTGCTTAAAGGGGTATGTTATTTACGAGAAAACGGATATAAAGATACGAAACGTAACTGAAATCTTATACTTCTGAAAAATATTCCCAAGTTTTTTCTTTTTTTCTTTTTTTCTTTTTTTTTTCTCTAAAGGAGTTTCAGAAAGTAAATCTTGTATCTTTTTAGGACAAAAAATTTGGTTTCTTGGTCGTGGATCTTTATTTTTAATCGTTCGTTGCATAATGTTTTGAATTCAGAAAATATGTAAATTCTCACTGATAATGATAATAAGTTAGCAATGATCGTGTTTTTTTTTCTTTAAAAAATTTATCTAACGAAACATTGTGAAAAACAAGATATTTACTGTTGATGATAGATTAGTTGTATCGCAAGAACTGTAAATTACATAGAAAGAGTTTAAAATAAATAATATGTTGCTTATTTGTGACAAAATGCAGCGAAGGGTTAGGAAATTTTGCTAGTGGATCTTTCTTTTGTTTTATTTTAATTCTTTTTTTTTTCTTTTAGAAATTATGATGGTGGATCTTGTTTTATATTTTTAGGAAATTCTGATACCAGATCTTTCTTTTGTTTATTTATTTTTCCTTTAGAAATTATGATGGTGGATCTTTTTTCATAATATTAGGAAATTCTGATACTATATCTCTCTTTTATTTATTTATTTTTCTTTTAGAAATTATGATGGTGGATCTTGTTTTATATTTCTAGGAAATTCTGATACTAGATCTCTCTTTTATTTATTTATCTTTCTTTTAGAAATTATGATGGTGGATCTTTTTTTATAATATTAGGAAATTCTAATACTAGATCTCTCTTTTATTTATTTATTTTTCTTTTAGAAATTATGATGGTGGATCTTTTTTTATTCTTTTAAGCAATTTTGATGCTACATCTATCTTGATTTTATTTTAGAAATCTTAACAGTGAATGTTTGTTTAATATTTTTTAAGAAATTTTGATATTGGATATTTACTTTTCTTTTCCACCTTTACTTTTATTTGATGTATTCTTTTAAACTACTGTAAATCACCTAGACACCATTATACTGCGAACATAAAATAATTAATGGGAATTTAAATGTATTAAAGTGCGAAACTTTATCATAATACATACTTCTACAGATTAAAACAGTCAGGGATAGGGAATCTTGTTATTTCTCTGATTTACATACAAAGCTGAATTTATTTAAGTGATGAAATACGAAGCCTTGTAACTTATCCATAACTGTGCTACAAAAACAAAGTAATTAGCATCAATTTAAATAAAGTAACACATGAGAGACTATCATACTTTTCCATCAACCAAGCCATCAAAATCTCCTAAAAATCAACCAGGTGTTTCAATCACAAAACAATAAACTACATTTTATCTACTTGTTCGCACAATTTCCAAAATAAAACAAAAAAAATTACCGTAACTAATATATCTTTAAAATTATCAAATCTCTGCACCTAATATTTGAAATAAAGCTGATCACAAAAGATCCGACCATCTTAGCACCAGAATTACAAGATTAGTTTGTTTTAAAGTAGACAAAAAAGAAAAAAATTGAATAGGAAATACAAAATTTAACTGAAAATTTAACCTTTGGAAAAAATTACACATGTTACCATGACAACTCTAACAGAGTGCAAAAAACTAAATTAATTTTTCAAAATATAATCAATCATGATTGAAGATATCAGTACAAAAATCTTGATAAATCCACTTTTTAATTTCTGTGTATTTTTATACATTGCCAATTGTTTTGTCCGATTTCTCAAAAATTAAAAAAATCAGGAGTTACATAGTTTTTGCGCCAATAGCTCTCCAATTTTTCTTCTCGTAAATAAACAAAATTTCAGTTATAGAGAGTTAACCATTTGTTGTCGAAAACTGGAATATTCTCAGCAAAGCAGTTTTATTATTTATTATTGTCGGAGACGGATAGGTTTCCACCAACCAGGTGAGGTTAAATTAACCCTAGTAATTTTAATCCTCTGCACTTCTAAATTATTTTAAACTTCATAAGACTACTGTGAAAACTCAAAGAAAAAGAAACGCTGTAAATAGTTATGATTTTCTATTTATTCGGTTAATTTACTCTGTTTCAAGATAAAAAGACTTTTCAACTGACGAAAATACGAAATTAGCGTAAAACATAACCTATGAAAAAAGTTACACATGTCGCCACAGCGGCGCCAGTGGAGTGCAAAGGGTTAAAACTGTTGTATTTTTTTCAAACAAAAGTTTTCTAACGTATTAATTCGTTTAAAAGATTCAAAAAATGAACCACTGTTTCATTTGGCTCTGATCCTGTAATAAAATTTTAAACTGCATTTTTAATCAAACGATGTATTTGTAAATAGATAATGGTCGAGGTAAAACTAACCTCACATGGTTCAAGGTGTAACTATTATTCACTTGATTAAAATATTTCTTTCTGAAAAATTAATTAACATCAAAATGATTTTATGATTTTTCTATAAGGTAAGTTAGGAAGTGATAGCCCACTTTCCTTAAAAGAAAAAAAAAAGAAAAAAGAAATCAGTACATCATAAATTTAACTGACTTCTAAAATAAAGAAATATATTTTATAAAATAAATATGTGCTAAATAATAATTCACTTGAATAAAATATTTCTTTCTGAAAAATTAATTAATATCAAAATGACTTTATGATCTTTCTATAAGGTAAGTTAGGAAGTGATAGTCCATTTTTCTTAAAAGAAAAAAAAAAAAGAAATAAATCAGTACATCATAAATTTAACTGATATCTAAAATAAACAAATATATTTTATAAAATAAATTTGATAAATGTATTATTTTCATATATTATTTTATAAAATAAATTTGATAAATGTTCTATTTTCATATATTATTTCATAAAATAAATTTTATAAATGTACTATTTTCATATATTATTTTATAAAATAAATATTTGCAAAATAATAATTATAGAATTTATAATATCATTAATCTTTATAACATTCAGTATGCTAAAAGACTATCTTATCGGGAATTACCCTACCCAAAATTGATCAAATATCCACTATGTTGATTATACAAATATAATTCAGAGAGATTTGAATTTTTCTCGACCGCAAAGAGCTAAGTAGACAATAGATCCAAAGACGCTTCCATCCGGCCTCCACAAGGATTCCAACGACTTTTGTACTTCGGGAGCAAAGTTTCCGTTTGTTGGACATTCGAGCCCATAAAACCCATCGTGTTTTTCACGTATCGTCCGGTCGACGTCAGATAAGAACTGGTCGATAAGCGTGTATGCTCTCTAAGATTTTCTAATATCAGCCAGGAACGGCCGGATATTCTGGCAAGAACCGATCAAACGATCGACATCCGGATGCACGGGATGTAATACGACCACAATTATTCTAATTGTACGGTTAATCGATAAGACTCTGTCGATCGATCGACACGTTCTGTGCTGTGAGAAAATTGAAAGTTTGAAAGCGAGATTTTGAAATCGAATGCAACGAAAGTTACTTCTCAATAATTAATTGTTAGAAAATAATTATTGCTCTGAATCTTCGATACTTTCATCTTGTCTTATTTTACCAAAAGTTCTAGCACTGTTTGTTTAATTTATAAATATTATAAAATATCTTTATGTAAGAAACCTGAGAAAGTTAAATCGCAAAGAAAATTTTTTTTTATTAAAGTTTAATACTGTTACAGAAAACCAAAATCTTAGCTTTGAATACAAAATTAGCAAAATATGAGATAGAAATTAGATTCATGTAAAAATAATTCTAAATGATTCTTTGATGGGAAATACAAAATTAACAAAATATGAGATAGAAATTAGATTCATGTAAAAATAATTCTAAATGATTCTTTGACGGAAAATACAAAATTAGTAAAATATGAGATAGAAATTAGATTCATGTAAAAATAATTCTAAATGATTCTTTGATGGAAAATACAAAATTAGTAAAATATAAGATAAAAATTAGACTCATGTAAAAATAATCGTAAATGATAAAATAAAATCTAAGTATTTTAAAAATAGTTCCAAACAAAAAAATAAGATCTAAACATTCCAAAAATACTCTCAAATATTTTCTCTTTATGCATATAATAATTTTTTCCCCATAATATTATACTACAATATTTTTAAATATTTTTACCCAAGGAACTCAATCCCTTAATTACCAAAAGTATTTTTTATAAAAAGAAAAAAATCTAGCTTTTATAAAGAATGCGATACAAGCGAAAATATATTAGATTGTCTCAAAACTTTCTTCCGTTTTATTAATAAGTAATGGATACATAATATTTTATGTTTTACGATATATTATTATTTTATGTAGGATTCATTTTGCGCTATTTTTTCCCTCCATCTCTCGTTTAACAAATAAGGCCGAATGTTTGTTTAAACATTGCTAGATAAAAGCATTGCGCGAAGATAACGGAAGAAACTTACGGGACAACCTAATACAATAAAAGTTTCATTTATCGCTTTAAAAATAGTTCCAAATATCTTCAATTCCTCTTTACGACGGTAACAACAGCTTAAGCCAACATAGTACCTTTGTTCGCCTAATGGTGGGTTTCACCTCATTATGGTGGGTCATCGATGACCCTCGCAGCACAGAACGTGTTAATACACCATTTAAAATTGAGAAACTTCTTTTCCCGATCCACAAGGTGTCTAGTTTGAACACAACTATCTTAAAGACTAATTCATTTAATTTATAATTTTTATATCTTATATTCAATTATAATTTATTATTCGCAATACCATCAAACACTTAAAACACGATTCTTTTTCTCGACAGGATAAATACGAAATGTTTCATAGATTTTTATCGCGTCGTCACAAGGAAAATATTTATTGTGATTTACACGAATATTCAAAGATAAATGCATCGATTTATTATCAAGGAAAAACATTGAGAGGAAAAAAAAAATATATGAATATTAAAAAACAAATAATAATAAATTTATTATCAAGGAAAAAGGTTTGAAAAATAAATAAACGAAACTCATTATCGTTGACAAAAAAATAAAAAATAAAAAAAAAACAGAGGTACATTAAAATGGTACTATAATTTTTTATTCAAATGATTGATGATAGTGAACGTCACTGTTACCACACCTCTACAAGATTCCGCGTTTCCTGGAATATGAAAACTCTCGTATTTATCTGTCAAGGCCTGGATTTAACGAGACGAACAAAACGACAGCTTTAAAACAGCGTACACTTTCCTCCTAATGATTCCGCGTAATTTGCTTGGATTACCGTTTCAGTAGTAGCTATCGCGCCGCTATAATTAAAACGAAATTTGTTGCCAGATACGTTGCTTCATCGCTTAATATCACGGTTAATTTACCATCGTCAAGATAATAATTCCACGTGTTAATGATAACTCGGTTCTGTTGCTATTTTATTCCAACATTGAATACTATAAATCGTCCATAGTGAAATAAAACTGAAATGAAACCATAGTGAACTGGTAATTGCACCAACGAATCGAAGAAAGTACTCCGGTCTAACGAAAGAAATAATCGAATTAAACTTTTTTTCCGATCGCTAATCGTGAAACCTTCGATTTCACTATTTCTTTTTTATTTCAAGAATTATATTTTTTTTATCCGCTGATATATTTACGGGATAAATTGTACGTTGTAAAGTTATGTTCGAAACATCGCATCGCTACGAATATTATAAATAAATCTGTCGCGTGCGATACGATGATTCTCGGCTGTGAAACGAACAGAGAATAACGAATGAGAACCACTATTTTAAGATAGCAATACCATTCGACTTATCACAGACGCTCGTTACATCATTTCACGAAAGCTTCCTCGAAAACGCGTGTCACTCTAACTTACTACGCCTGAGCAAACTAAAACACGCACCGTATAATCATCCCACAGACTTTCCCCTCTTAAATCAAATAACTTTTTCGTATCTTTCGCAAAGACTACCAAGAAAAACCGATATTCCGGTCGGATCACGTG
>SMSQ01026139.1:51002-88119 GCA_019453375.1 Ctenoplectra terminalis | reverse complement strand
TATTAGTGTAACGATACCACATCTATAGCAATTATTACTTCGAAAATTTCGCGATCAAAGTAAAATACTGCAATAAATCGTAGCTCCTTTCTCTGACAAACACACAAAATTCCGACTATAGAGGGTTAAAGAAATATTTGTGTCTTTTATTTCAACACATCTTTATTCCATAGATTCTAATAATTCCAGCAATTCTGTTTACGTGTTCCGAATTTTAGCAGAGTTTCTCTCGTACCAAACTGAGAAAGCGTTAATTCCAACTTCGATACACGATTCCAGCCCCATAGGCGAATAAAAAGACTGCCATGATTGCCAATCGCACTTCACACCCCGAAGAAACTCTCCGTTCAACCCGTAACATATATTTTAAGGAAAACTACCAGAAAGACTTGCTCCAAAAATTCCAAGATAACCAAGAGAATCGTAGAAAGACTCTCGAAATATAAAGGAAGAAGAAGCAAAGGTACCAACGAAACCAATACAGAGGAAACATCGGAATGGAAAAGGTCGTGGGTCCTCTGGATGCTTTCCTAAATCGTTTCCAAGTGGATCGTCGGCATTCAAGAAGGTGGCGACCAGGCTCGTTTCTTCCCTTTTCTTCGTGTACGTAGCACCGCTCGTATCCGGCTAAAGGTTGCGTTCGATAGGTCGTGCCAACTGGTACCCGAGCAGAAACGTCGTCGTCGACCTGTTCCTGGTCGTCCTTATCGGTGGAGAAGAGAAGAGAACTGATCGCGAGACAAGACTCCATGTTTCGTGACTTCGGTTGCTTATTTTCTTTTTCTTCTTTTTCCATCTACGTTTTTTTTTTATTTTTTTTTTAGAATCTTTACGATTTAACTCCTTGTCGTACTGTTTTTAACACGATGCGTTACGCCAATTTAGAAATCTGGTTTTAACCGTAACGTGAAATTGATTTTTTTATTTTAATTTTCTGAAAAAACTTAGATATATGAAATTGTGTGTAATAATTGGAAACTGATATGAATTTGAACCGAATTAAATTATTTGTAAAGCGTATCCGATGCGTACAGAAATATTTTATTGTTTAAAGAAGAACTATTTTTGCGCTCTGGGTATCTTATAAATATTTTCCAATTTTTTAAGAACAAGTATCACTCTGTTTTCGATGAATCTACAAATGTATTCTGGTTCTTATTTTGACGTTTCGCAGAGATTAAAAATATATATATATATATATATTTTTTACAAAGGAATTTAAAAACGATCGAGATTGCATAGGAAGGCATATAAAAATTGTATCGAGGAATATAAAACGATTTAAAAGCGACGAGTGGATAACATTCTACTGCAAATGCTTTCGACACAGCAATTAACTTCTTACAACGCTTCGACTTTATCTTTTCCTCGGAGATAATTTATTCCAAACCACTAAAAATAACACCTGCTATCTTCGAAATGAACAAATTTGCGATCAACCAGAAAACATAAGTTCCCTTTAATTAACTCCGAAACTAAAACAAAAATATTTTAGATACCGAAACGTTGAAAAGAATCTAGTAATCTTTAAGTAAAATCTCGCTCTTGATAATTAAAATAGGATCTAAGAAATTCGCGTTTAATTTAAAATATATAAAATATATAAAATGTATAAAATATACAAAATATTAAGATTCCAATTCTTAAATAAATTAAAAAATACATATCTCCAAATTTCGTCCGTTACGTTTCAAATAATTAATATTAAACCTTTCACTACGGTGCTCTAAAGATCGAAAGTGTTATTGATATACAGATCGATACAGTTTTTATTAACACAAATATGGATATTAGATGTAGATATACTGTATAACAAATTATGATACAACACGTGTACACGAAAATAAAAATAATTCTGTGCTATAGAAAATCTCCGTGCAAAATTCTAACAAATGATTACTTCATTTCTGAGGCCGTATATGTTTCGTAGCGAAAGGGTTAAAACTACCTATGTTGAAATAATTTCTTCAAAGCGATTGTAATTTTTATTCAACGTCCATTTTTCGTTTTTATCCTTTTATTACGATTCTTTTACGTCGCATCGACCGCACGGTTATTACCGATGAATCATTAACGACTCGGTTATCAAACTTTGCAACAAAAATTAGTAGCTTTAAAATAGTTCAGTCGTTCGTTTTCAATTCCTTTTTTTTTCCCTCGTTCGATTACCACGCGTTTAAACCGTAAAAGGCGGTAGTTAACACGTTAAACGCCACGCCGATTTTGGTCGACTTTCCGTTAGGCTGTGTGGTGCGATACTAATTGAAAAATATTTGGTCCCAAAATTGTGAAGAATTTAAGAAGAAAATTTTAGAGGTCTGCGAAGGAAAGTCGTATCTTTGTTTAACACTAGGTTTACGGGCATTGATTGAATCATTTCGATGGATACATTGAAATACAAATTTTTTGTAATATCATTAGTTCGGTTTATTTCAAATTAATAGATTTCTATAAGCAGAAATTTATTTAGTCAATTTTTCTATATAAATTTCATTTTGAGTTTATGTTTTTCTCACGCATGATTGTTAAACTTGAGCACGAAATTTGAACTGCGTCAAATTGACGGGTTCCGTAAATCTAGTGTTAATGCGATTTAATAGAATCCACTAATCAATTATAAGGTATTAATTTTTAAAATTGATACTGTCAGTTCTCAGAAACCAACGACACCTGAACGAAAATTTCAGCGTCGGTCCACAAGGACCGGCGTGGCGCTTAACCCATTTGCATCATTGGCTCAACTTTGTTGGTCGCTATCATTATTCGTTAGCTAAAAAATAGAAATGAGGGATGTTGTTGGAGATGAAAGTAGTATTTCTGATTACAGCGAAGAAGAAATTAGGCCACTGAAACGGAGACGAATTATTGAATATGATAAAAAAAAAATTTGGCGATAAAGATCTTCTTTTCATATTTCCTTACGATACAAATGGGTTAACTTGTTAAAAATGATTCAATCTTCCAGTTCGTTTCAAGTTCGAAGCAAAAATTTAGCCAGCAAGAGGTCGAAACGTCGCCCTCAGAATTTCAAATCCAAAAACCTCTTAAGTCGGTTAAAATTGAAACACGGACAGGTTCTTTCACGGAATAACGAAGTTGAGTAAGGGCGAACCACTATGGCGGTCGTATAAACCTTCATGGTCGAGGGTCGGAATTATGGAGCCATAAAAAGGCGGTCTGCGTAAAAAAATATGATGGAATTTCTCTTCTATGAAGTATTACACCAGCGTCTTATAGTCGCGACAAACTCTTGCCGGTTTTTTATACGGCTCGATTTAATTTCACCAGCTAGAATCTTGTTCACCGAACGAGATAACTCGGACGAAACGATATTTAACCCCTTGCCGTAACGTTTCCTCTAACAGTCACACGTGTTGGCGTTAAATGTTCACTGGTTTCACGCTTTTCCAACTATGAAATAAATGTTAAAATATTCTGTAGGATTTTTGTCGAGAACTCGTGTTCCTCGTCATCAGATACAGCTTTAAGGATAATTCAGAGATAGCGTTATCACACTCGATCGTATTATTCTATATGTTTCGCCGTGTTCTAGGTCTTTAGTTCTCTCTGTATGGTTTCTCAGTTCGGTTCTCTCTGTGTGTTCTCTGTACGATCCCATGTTCAAATCGTATATTTATTCTCTAACAAGGAAACATATCGAGCTATCCGTCTCCGATTTTAGTGAAACTTAGCGGATACATTTTAAGCAGGTGAAAATGAGGGACACGTATTTTTTTATAGCTGCCCAATCGCAAGTTTTGGAGGATGAAACGACCGCTTGAAGTTTCAACGGAAAAATGGTATCTCGAAAAGTATCATAGATATAAGAAAACATCTTAGGGAAAGGTTTCCTGGTTTCTTAAAGTGAAACAAATAGTGGTCACAGATTTTGTAAAGAGTAATTCGTTTGTAACAAAAAATTAGATCACAACAATCTTAATTTCTCTGGTATGTACATATAAAGATATTTGAATCGACCATAGTTCAAATGTTAAATTACTTGCAGAAAGTGTGCCAACGATTAAAACGAACACAATTTATTATCGAACAACGTTATCGCGCCGCGAAGATTAGGCACGATGCACGATCGGTTTCTTATCGTTGCGCGCATTCATTTCTCCCAGGCTCGAAAGTCACGGAACCGCTTCGATGACGTGTACCTCCGTCTTTCGTCCAACAGTCAGCTGAACAGCTGTGATGATTAAGTTCAGCAATATACTGAGAATTCCAGACGAGACGACTCGAAAGTTAAAAATAAAATTTTCTTTTAATCGTTGGGTTTGACTCCACACAAAATGGAGTTGGGTTTGACTCCACAATCACTTAATATGATTCAACGCGTATAACCCATCTTTAGAGTATCTCTTTTATCTGAACCATACCTTCGTCTGAGACACCAAAGACTCTACCCAAAATCCTCAAAGGACTTTAAGAAAAAAGTCTCGAAATCAGCACAGCTTCTTCTGTTCATAAATTACAATTCCATTTTATTCTTCGTAGAGTGAACAATTTAATATGATTCAACACGTCCAACCCATCTTTAGACTATCTCCTTTATCCGAACCTCCTCCTTTCCATCCAAGACACCAAAAACCTAAAATCCGCAAAGGACCTCAACCAAAAAGTCTCGAAATCAGCATAGCTTCTTCTGTTCATAAATTACAATTCCACTTTATTCTTCGTAGAGTGAACAATTTAATATGATTCAACACGTCTAACCCATCTTTAGAGTATCTCTTTTATCTGAACCATACCTTCGTCTGAGACACCAAAGACTCTACCCAAAATCCTCAAAGGACTTTAAGAAAAAAGTCTCGAAATCAGCATAGCTTCTTCTGTTCATAAATTACAAATTCCACTTTATTCTTCACAGAGTGAACAATTTAATACGATTCAACACGTGTAACCCATCTTTATACTATCTCCTTTATCTAAACCTCCTCGTTCCCATCCAAGACACCAAGAACCCCACTTAAAACTCCCAAAGAATCCAAACCAGAAAGTCAGAAATCAGCATAACATCACTTTATTCCTACCAGAGTGAACCACCCAACATGACTCAACGCTTACGACCAATATTTCTAATCCAAATATTTAGAGTCCAAATTTTACACCATCTCNCGATTCAACACGTGTAACCCATCTTTATACTATCTCCTTTATCTAAACCTCCTCGTTCCCATCCAAGACACCAAGAACCCCACTTAAAACTCCCAAAGAATCCAAACCAGAAAGTCAGAAATCAGCATAACATCACTTTATTCCTACCAGAGTGAACCACCCAACATGACTCAACGCTTACGACCAATATTTCTAATCCAAATATTTAGAGTCCAAATTTTACACCATCTCCGCTACCTAAACCTTCTCGTCTTCTACTGAAACACCAAACAATTCCACCCAACGTCCTCGAAGAACCTGAATCAAGAGCTAACAAACCTACCTTCCAAGACCGATGGTATAACAAGTACCAGGATTATGAACAACAATTTGGTCCCCTTAACGCGTGTCGCTCAAAGATCCACGATCCTCGAATAAAAGTACCAGAACGTGGAACGTCGGAACGAGGCGGGAGGAACGACAGACAGGGTTTAGGGTCCAGGTATTAACGTATCCGTCCGCGAAGGAGGAAAGATCGAATCTCTTTCACAGGTCAGCAGCCAATTCGACGGTAAGTGGATATGCCCGGCCCAAGAATATCCGGGCGGGCTACGATCGAATCGCGCACGCTGGCTCGTTTTTTTACCGGCTAGCACAGGCCGCTCGAATCGCGCCAATTCGACTAGCCTGCGCGCGGATCGGGCCGAGTCAGCGAAAGCTTGCGCAATACCTGACCTATTGTGCTCGTTAGGGACATTCGGGTCCGAGCTATTGGACCAGCCTTCTACCCTATAACCGGGCATGGCCACTTTCTCCCTCCCCTGTCCGCGACTTATCCACCATCTTGTCCTTATCATCCACCTTCCTTCCTTCCTTCCTTCCTTCCTTCTGTCCTGGTCCATCCCGAGCCAGGTCTGGGTTCCACCTCAGGACGTCCAGACGACCCAGCCACGTCGTCCTCGGGGGTATTCTCCCGATCGGTGAAAGGAATTGGACCTTCAGGAAGGAAACCCTCCTCTTTCTGCCCTCCTACAGCATCCGTCCGCGCGAGAAACGACCAGCTTCTCCTAATTCCAACGGCCAGGGAACGGGGACCCAGAGGATTTAGAGCTGCTGCTGCACTTCAGGGATTCCCCCTTTTCGTCCCTGAGCGTCTAACTTCCTTAACGATCACACGTAGGGTAGGTCTTGTGTGTGGGTGACTGATTGTGATCGCATCAGACGCGGTACGGTGTGGTCGATGCTCGTTATACCAGGTATGGCTTTGGCCGGTAGCATCTTGCGTAGAGGAGGCGGTCTGGAGGGCTTTTATTGATTTTCCGAGTGGAAAAAAAAAATATGTTTTCCGGCTGACACGCGCGCGCCACTGGATGCCGGGATATTGCTTTAAATTCGAGGGTTATGGAAACGGGAGCTGGTCGGGTGGGATGGTTTTTAGGGAGGATCGAGAAGGCGGAGGGTATCGGGATTAGGGATTGCTTCCTGAATTTTGTGGACGATTGGTTTTGTCTTCGCGGATTATTCCGTGGGTCGGATTGAATATTTTTTAACCGTATAATTATCGTTTCGGACGACCAGGTTTGTATCTACGATTAGTTAGGTTAGGTTGAACATTTTTTTTTTTTAACGGCAAGATTATCTTTTCGAACAACTGGTTCTGATTAATTCTTAGGCAAGACCAGCTGGCGAATTTGCAACCGTTCATTAGTATGTTGTAAAAAGGAGACTAACAAAGCAGAATTAAAACATTCGCGAAACAAAGCGTTCGGCTCGTCGCACCAGGAAACGCATCAAAGAAACCTCGAGTTTCAAAATTCAGGAATAAACAGCGCCCAGAACAAAGGGACACATTTAACCGAACACGAGGGTGGAAACCTGTTCGAATGAAACTCATTCGCTCTTTTAACCCGACCTCGTTCAAAGCATCGCATAAAGAGGCTCGCAAAGGACCAGCCACTGTATCACCCTCGAAAAGCACCGCCACGTACCATCGTATCGACGATCCAAAAACGCTGCAACCTAACTTTATATCCGCACAAAATACACCCCCTATTAGTCTCCGGCCGTACTCCTACCGAACTCCGCGAAACAACCACCCCAATTAGCCTCCTCGAAACAAAAAAAGGAAACACATTTCTCTTCTTGAACGAACCACCGCAAAATAAAGCACGAAAAAAAAGAAAGGAAAAAAGAGAAAGAAAAAAAAAGAAAAAAAAGAAAGAAAAAAAAGGAAAAAAAAAAACAATACCCGAAGCAAAGAATAAAGTCAGAAAAATGAGGGAAAACAATGGAAACAAAGGGATGGCTGGTGTAACCGGACGGTTACAACGTGGAAAACCGTATCAGTTATTTTCAGAGGTAAAACGCGTGCACCGAATACGTACGACGGATTGCTGGGAGGTATGGAAAAAAAAAAAAGTTTTTTTTTTCTTTTTTTTTCCTTTTTTTTCTTTTTTTTTCTTTTTTTTTTAGTTTCATTTTTTTTCCCCCGCTGTTTTTTCCGGTGATTTCGAAACACGGACCGGTTTCGAATCGCGTGTGCACGCTTTCTGCACACAGCTGCACCAGGCGTCACGAAATACTCGCGAAGTATGGATTACCAAGAGGGAAGCTTCGTTTCCAGCCCCACCCAAGCCATGCACAGAGCCACCCACACGTTGGAGTATGGGCGACGAGTGATAAGAACAGCTGAGGAATTAGCGACAGCGCGATAACGATAACTCTCGACTCTGAACGACGTAATATAAACGTCAGTGCGGACCAATTACCTCGGCCAGTTGAATTTAATATTCGGTTACGCGTGTGTTGGTACGAGTGCACGTGCTCGATGGCCAGTCCACACACGAGGAGACGGGAAATGTTCAATTTTCAATTAATCCTGAGGTTAATTACGGCCGATCCATCAAGGGGTCGCAGCCAGTTTTCATTTTATCCCTATGGTGTATTCTCCTTTTTTCTCCTTCCCCTCCCACGTTTTTTATATATATATTTTTTTTTCTTTCTTTCTTCGTTAAACGAATTTTAGGATGGATTTTATGAATGGATAAACCAAACGTGTTTGGAGACGCTGAATTATTAGCAGACTGCGGATTTTCATGCAAATTTATATCGTTGAAAATATGGTAAAAAAGATACACAATTATTATTTTGTATATTTTGCATATATATATATATTTTTTTTTCTTTATGTGTATTCGGTGCAATTTGGCACATTTAAATTTTCTATAAACGCATAAAAATCTACGATCTAGTTATTAAATATAATTCTGGCGAGCGTTTGAGAGGTTTGTCCGATATATTGATGTTTTAATTCGTTAAGAGGGCTGTTTTTCAACACCCTTTTGGAAATTATAAATCGCAAAGCTCTCGAAACTGTGAAATCTCTAGATTTAAAAACTTGACGCGACTAACAATAGACGGATACCGGAAAGAAGAATTGAAACCCGTGATTGGATCAAAAACATCCAAGTCATAGTCTGACATTTTTCCAAATATCACAATTCGAACAACGTACCACTTAAAAAAAAAAAAAAAAACGAGAAAAAAAAAAGAAAAAAAAATTCAAGGAAACACGAAACCGTTTCTCGTTATAGAATGATGAATCGCTTTATTTTTACCTAACCGACAAGCGACATGGCAGACAACACAATGAACGCTGTTAAATCCTCGGTTTCTAAATAAATATCCCCAATTCTGACTCGCTTCATTCAAGTTTCTATTTTCTACGAATAAATTGCCAACGATCTTCGAAAAAAGACGAAGCGGAAGAAGAGAGAGAGAGAGAGAAGAAAAATTGCAATAATCTTAATGAAACCATTTCCACACATCCATTCCATCTTTTAACGAGAAAAATTCAATCGACGCCTGCGATCTCCGCCATAAACTCCCCCGATTTGTTTTTCTTCCTTTTTTCTTTCTTTTTTTTTTTTTCTTTTTTCGCTCTCCAATCCCTGCATCTCTATCCCACTCCCTGAAATTTTTCGCAAATGGAGGAATTGAAATTCTCGAACGAGCGCGACGAATTTACGCGGCGCTCGCCACGGGATAACGAACTGTGCGTCTAGAATGTTCGATTTCCCTTCATCGCGCCCTCACTTCCGGATGGAAATGGAAGCGAGGTCGATCGAACTGGCCTCGAAGAGGGTCTGGAACCAGTCCGGAACCGCGATGGGGACGCTCGAACGACCTCCACCTTGAAATCGTGGCCAGGCACACGCATATGTGAACACCGGTGTATCTATATCTGATTGAGCTCGATAAGTGGCAGATTATTGGTGCATCTTATGCGATAAAATCAACTGATAATATTTGGATCGATGGTGTGCTCGTCTTTTACGATACG
Source organism: Ctenoplectra terminalis (assembly GCA_019453375.1). Classification (NCBI taxonomy): domain Eukaryota; kingdom Metazoa; phylum Arthropoda; class Insecta; order Hymenoptera; family Apidae; genus Ctenoplectra; species Ctenoplectra terminalis. The sequence continues at coordinate 78,677 of SMSQ01026139.1, read as the reverse complement.
GACGTAAAATTTTTGGAGAAAAAAAATTCTCATACTTTGAAAAGAAAAAAAAAAGAAAAGAAAAGAAAAATTCTCTTCAGACTTTGGATGAAAGATGCGTTGATGATTAGCCCTTTGCACTCGGAGTCACGGTCGATATTTTATCCCAACTGGTTCGTTTTTAATAAGTTTTAATTTCAATTTTTATACTTTTATATTTAGTATATAAATTTATTTTTAATCGAAAAGAATGTGTTTTATATCACGAAACTGTAGGAAATGGAGCAAAATGGAATGTCCAGCTCGATGTAGCAGTGCGGAGGGTTGGAAGATATCTGAAGATCGATATAACTTGATGGAATTGAATTTCTGACGACGTTCGAATAATGTTTGAAATGAGCGATCCGAGCTACTGTTTAACACTGAACCTACCAAAGCGGTCAAATGACCGTTTCGTGATTTCTTGTACGAATTTTATAAATTATTAACGGTGCGATTTTGAATATTTTTTTGTGATTTTCCGTGAAATATATGTTCAAAGATTTGTCTCTCTAGCATTGTGTATTTTTCCAAGTATCTATTATTCTAATTTCTTTGATACAAGCAGGTATAGTTTAATCGTCGGTAGGTTTAGTGTTAAGGCGACGAGAGGAATATTTATACTCGAAGAGGTGCAGCGTTTAGACAAGTATCTTCCAACCTAAGACGCGAATAGAATACCTCAGGAGTGCAATTATGAAATGGTATTGTATTTTTGATCTCATCGATGCAAAAACTCGCTAAGAGGAAACATTAAAATCTTTCGGTTGAGACGAGAAACGATCCAACGAAAAGGAAAAAAAAAAAAAATTGAAAAATTTGAATTGATATTAAAATACTAGTATAATGTGAAACAAATACTTGAAATAAAAATAACAATTGTATACCGTGAAAATGGCTGCTAGTACAGTTAGGTAAGATGAAATTTGCTAGGTTTTAACATCAAGCAACATCGGAGTTAATAACTCAAAGTGTGATTCGAAATGTTGAACCATAATAAATTACACGAAGCANAAAAAGAAAAGAAAAGAAAAATTCTCTTCAGACTTTGGATGAAAGATGCGTTGATGATTAGCCCTTTGCACTCGGAGTCACGGTCGATATTTTATCCCAACTGGTTCGTTTTTAATAAGTTTTAATTTCAATTTTTATACTTTTATATTTAGTATATAAATTTATTTTTAATCGAAAAGAATGTGTTTTATATCACGAAACTGTAGGAAATGGAGCAAAATGGAATGTCCAGCTCGATGTAGCAGTGCGGAGGGTTGGAAGATATCTGAAGATCGATATAACTTGATGGAATTGAATTTCTGACGACGTTCGAATAATGTTTGAAATGAGCGATCCGAGCTACTGTTTAACACTGAACCTACCAAAGCGGTCAAATGACCGTTTCGTGATTTCTTGTACGAATTTTATAAATTATTAACGGTGCGATTTTGAATATTTTTTTGTGATTTTCCGTGAAATATATGTTCAAAGATTTGTCTCTCTAGCATTGTGTATTTTTCCAAGTATCTATTATTCTAATTTCTTTGATACAAGCAGGTATAGTTTAATCGTCGGTAGGTTTAGTGTTAAGGCGACGAGAGGAATATTTATACTCGAAGAGGTGCAGCGTTTAGGCAAGTATCTTCCAACCTAAGACGCGAATAGAATACCTCAGGAGTGCAATTATGAAATGGTATTGTATTTTTGATCTCATCGATGCAAAAACTCGCTAAGAGGAAACATTAAAATCTTTCGGTTGAGACGAGAAACGATCCAACGAAAAGGAAAAAAAAAAAAATTGAAAAATTTGAATTAATATTAAAATACTAGTATAATATGAAACAAATACTTGAAATAAAAATAACAATTGTATACCGTGAAAATGGCTGCTAGTACAGTTAGGTAAGATGAAACTTGCTAGGTTTTAACATCAAGCAACATCGGAGTTAATAACTCAAAGTGTGATTCGAAATGTTGAACCATAATAAATTACACGAAGCACATATCGAAATTCAGCCAACAACAACGGAACGTTAACGTGATACAAATTACATTAACTGTACAACACAGGGTACAAACAACGTTTAATTAGCGAGAGTTGTTATTGACACGTCGTGGCAGCAACAATGGAACTAAGTAGAATTCTAAAAGATATCTGATACACTTCGACCACGGTACAATCAAATTTCCTGTTAACATGGTTAACAAAGATAACAGGTATACAGAAAATCGATCGATTAACTAAATTAATTAACCCGAGATAAATATTTTACCGAACACATCGTCGAACCAAGTTTCAATTTACCGTGGTAATAAAAGTGATAAAAATTGGAGGATCACGCGGAAATTCATATATTTCAATTTCTTCAAATCAACACTTTCAAATTGATATGAATAGACTTAAAAAAAAAAAAAGAAGAAGTTTGGAAAAGTAATTTACGAGGTATAACATGGTTTATGTTTTCCACCTAGTTTGTTCCTATTCAGAGGAAGCTGCGTTACATTTTCAGCAAAATTTTCTGTTAAAAGCAGCAGTTTAGAACGCCGAAGTTAGTTCCCCGTGAACTTTCGAAACGGCCCGGCGAAAGATTCCGGAAGAACTTCTCCGTTTCGCGCGAACTTTTGAATAATCCTTTGTTTAATACGTGTTCCGTTGTTTCCGTGCCAAGCAAGATTCTGAGATTCCAAAAAGCCGAAACTTGTTTTCCGTGAGTAATCTTGTTAAATCTTTGAGACAGATTACTCGATATATTCTGTACCTTCGTGTTTTTTCTATTTTTTTTTCTTTTTTTCTTGTTTTAATACATCTGTATTTTAAAAAATTAATTCAAGGAAACGCTAGTTCTAAAAGGAATAAATTTTAGTTTGCAGTAAAATAATTTAGGAAACATTGCTGATAAAAATACTACGTTTCTATTAATTTTCTAATTTTTTATAATATAAATTAATATGATTTTTTTCAATTTAACTTTAGGAAACATTTTTTTTTTTCTAAAAATTAACTTCAGTCCAGGATAGAACACTTAAAAAAATATTAATTTTCTGCATTTCTGTGATTTCTAAATTTCTTTGATACATTTATATATTTTCTTCTATTCAAAAAATTTAATTTAAAAAAACGCTAATTTTAAAAGGAATAAATTTCAATCTACAGTAAAATACTTTAGGAAACATTGCTAATAAAAATACTACATTTCTATCTTTATTACATGTTTTTTAATTTAACTTTAGGAAATTTTTCTTCTAAAAACGGCGAACTTCAGCCCACGGTAGAATATTTTTAAAAATATAAATAAAAGTACTATATTTCAGTGATTTCAAAATTTCATTTATACATTTTTCTTCACTTCGCTTCTTTCTAAAAGCAATCGATTTCAACCCAGCCTAAAATATCTCACGAAACAATATTTAAAAAAAAAAAATTCTGCGCCTACATTTTTTATACCGCTCGAACATATTCAAACAAAAAAAACAAAAAAATTTACGATATAATTATGGATAACACGTTGTCCAAAAATAATAGACCCCGATACAACACGAAACACATTATAAATTCCGAACATACATACATTGTTCTTTTTATTTCACCCGTTACACGCGTTTCTGTGCATTGTTTATAATTTAAATGGGATTGTTTAGCCGGCCGCGAGTCGCGTTTCATTGTGAAATTATTTTCGTACAGGAAATAAAATAGACACAGCAATGCATACTAAATTTCGCCGCTTTTAACGTATCGCGTTGCATGCGCCGCTATACTTTTCTGCTGCAACACCCCGCTACTCCCAACTGCTCGTATTAGAGAATATTCCACGACGTTACGACGCTACTTTTCATATCAATTGTTCGAAAATGCTAATGCCTCCAACCTGAAAGACTCCGTGCCTCCGTGTATCAACTATTGCTTTACCGTTTTATTCAAATGAACACCGCGTTCGAATTATTGAAAATACACAGCGGTACCTCCGATTCGCGAAATCAATCCGTTCCTTTCCGCGGTTGTCTCGAAATACGGTTGTCCAATGATTTCGATAAAAAATTCTTTCAAAATTCAAAAATTAATACTTTCTTTCTGTTCCTTACATTTTATCTCAATATTTGCTGTTCTCTTTTTATCACTGTTTGAGTATTGTATTTGTACATAAAAAATTGATTTAGACTCGGTATTGGTAACTTTCAATGATTCTCGCGTAAATGGTAAAAGATGAAAGCGATATCGTGACGCTTTAAATAAAAATACTCTGTTTTATTATTGTTCCGGGAAAATGGTTGTCTTTGCTCCCATATACGATGGAGCGATAATGTCTCCAATAAATTTTCTAATAAGCAGACAAAATTCGGGCTGTAGAGGGTTAACGGAGCTAAATTTCACGTTTTCACAGAGGAAAAAGTTGCTTAACTACTTGCGCTATAAAGACGTGCCACGCACGTCGAGATGCTTTTGTTCCAAAACCGCCAGCGACGTGTATACCACGCCTGTAGGCATTTGTCGCAGAAACGAAAACGTTGGATCGTTCATTATTCGAGCTACAGTTCCAGGGTGCGCGACGTCGCGTACCATACAGAAATAGATTATTAATTAATAAAATATTATTGTTGTTGTGAATATTCATTCATATCCATGTAAAATTCTTTCTGCAAGACCTTACCAACGCGCTAAGGCACTGCTTAAAGGTTCGCGCTCGTAGACGCGGTGCGGAGTCAATGCAACTCCTTACCGCGTGTTATATTGCAGAACGCGGCACGGCAACCAAAAGTTAACCCTTTGCACTCGGAGACTTTTTTAAGCTTCGAAGGGCTATTGCGAAAACTTAAAGTGTTCTTTTGGAAAGAAAAAAAGAAAATTATAAATGTTGACGATTTCCTATTTATTTGGTTAACTTACTTTTATTTCAAGATAAAAGAAGCGTTTGAAATGATGAAAATATAGAATCTAATTAAAAATATAATCTCCGAAGAAAATTATGCGTGTTGCCTTAGCGGCGCCAGCCGAGTGCAAAGCGTTAAATCGTAGCGCAAGTGGTTAAAACCACCTCAGGAACCATACCTTGAAGAGACTCAGACCTTTTCGTACACCCTGTACAACAATAAAAACTAAACCACTTTCCACGTACCATCTAATCTAAACACACAGAAAGAAAAAAAAACCCCCCAACAAACGAACCAATACGCAAAGAAATACACGCGATGCCTCAAAACGGACCGATCCAGAAGAGACCCGGCACGATCGAGCCCGAACAGAGGCAAAAGGGGCAGAGGTACGCGTATTTTCAACTGGCTGACTGGTTTCTCGCAATTTTCGGAGGGCCAGAGTTATATCGACGGTTTGGACGGTGATTGGTGATCGGTTTGTGGCGTACCAAGGGGCGACAGAGACGGCGAGAAGGGTACGGCACTGCAGGGTGGTGGGCACCGGGCGAAATAGGAGAATAACAACGCCACGTTAATTATGCGTTAACAGCCTCCAATTAGAGACCGCATCGAGCATGCCCCACAACCCTCACCCAGAAATCGGTCCGTCTCTCTCGACGAGCTCGTCGCACGCCCGTTTCATTCTATTTCATGCTCACTGGCACTAACCTTTGTAGCGGATCTCCGTGCAAGCTCGAATCGCATGCGTTCGCGTGTAGGCGGTCGCCGAGAGAGCCTGCGATCGATACGCGCCGCGTACCGGGCCTTTTTTTTCAAAAGACCTCGCGTCTCTTTCGCTCGCGGAGGGTCGTCCGGTTGATCGAAAGAGGACAGGGCGCGAAAAAAATTTCCGTGGAACACAGGGGTGTTGGTGCCCGCGTCGGCCGACCAGCGCGCCGTTTTGTTCGCGCGATCGCGAGCACAGATTAAAGATATCGGGGTGTTTTACGAGACCGGGATGAGTTATTGCCGAGACTCACGATTTTTTCAACTCGCCGCAAGTTGTGCTGTGCCTGGTGTGTTAGTTGGAGTTCGTGTCGAGGGACGAGGAAGATGGATTTGAGGAAATCTTCGGGTGGAGCGATGGGTTCGAGAGGTCGAGGTGTTTGGCGAACAATTCTTTTTGCGGTTGGTTTAACTCTTTGGGGCACGCTGGGATTAAAAGTGTCCCACCTTTTTGATGCATCGTAATCCATGGTGGGACATTTTTAGTCCCACCTCGACTTAGGGAAAAGGATGCGCTTTAATAAGTGCCATTCATCAACCCATGTGTCACGGTGGGACTATTTCAGTCTCACCCTATAACAACAAATTCAATTAAATTATTATTTTTTTATGTTTTTACATTATATAATTCCTTTATTAGTTATTCATTTAAAACGCAATAAAATTTCTGTGCAACATGGGTCTATTTTATTATTTGGAATCCTGTGCCGCAGAGTTAAACCCTTGACTTACGATTTCTTTTGGTATTCATATGCGTTGGTATATGAATATTGTCAAAAGCAAAATGTTGAAATATTGTACATAACTTAAATTTGCCAATTCTGAATATTATAAATTGAAATTGCAGTTAAAGGTAAGGTTAAAGTTTATTAGAAGTATACTGTATTTTATTCTATTCGAACCATAATCTGCGACACGAGCGAGACTCGTGATCGTAAGGCGAAGGGTTAAGTTTTGGGGGAGAGAAGATTGGTTTTGGGATAAAAATTTATTTTTGAATCAATTGGAAGGTTCGGAGAAGTCGAGGAGGCGGTGATAGCGAAGAATGGTTTTGTTTCCGGGCTAGAGAAAATTGGAAAATTTTTGAAGTATCATGTCCCCGAAAGTTCCTTATCTTCGCGCAACGCTTTCGTCTAGCAATGTTTGAATAAACATTCGGACTTATTTGTTAAACGAGAGATGGAGGGGAAAAATAGCGCAAAATGAATCCTGTATAAAATAATATATCGTAAAACATAAAATGTTATGTATCCGTTACTTATTAATAAAACGAAGGAAACTGTTGGGACAACCTAATATATTGATTTTTTGGTGAATGTGAAAGGTTAGAGAAAAGAGCGAGAACTGGAACTTATTCGTGAAACAATTGTTGGGAAATTGTATTGCGTTTGAAATACCAGCATGGATTTTTGACGGAGAAAAATCGCGAAAGAGGTGCTCCAGAAGTTTGATTAAATATTCTCTAAGTTAAAGTCACATTGATCGGTGTACGATTGGTCGCGGAATTCTGCTCGATTCCGCGCGATCTGCGCCGCGAGGCGGCGAGGTATTTAAAATTAAATTCACTCTTGTAATGTAGCACAAATGGCACGCTGCCACGGCCAGCCAGCAAGTCTGCTTTCCTTCTCTCGTGTGTCGAGAGGAAAATCGGAAGGACACGATTCATCTCTTAACGCAGCGATTAAAAAAAAAGAAAAAATAATCGGAAAGAAAAAAAGGGAAAACAGAATCCTTAATGACGAAACGAGGAGTCGAGATAGTGAACGCTGTAAGTGGAAAAGAACACAGGAAAACAACTTTTTTTAGCAGAAAGTGTACGATTAAAGTAATTAATAACCACTGGATAGTAACAGTGGTATTATTTGAAAATTTATCAGTATCCGTATTTACTGTAATAATGTATTTTACTAGTGGTCGCGTGGTCGGTCACCGGTGGCCTCCATGGCGTTGTAACCAAGTCGAGTGTCGGCCACCGATGGCCCCCACGATAGTCAACGCGTTAACCCTCTATGGGACCGTGTGACTTAAAAGTTACAAGCTGATGTATCTACATTTGAAAAAATTAATTTCATTTACTTATCACCGTGCTATTAAATTTGATCACTGTATTACCGTAGCGATACTACGATCCTTCCATAGCAATTATTAGTATAAGAATTTTCAAATAAAACTGATAAACTGTAATCAATCTTACTTTTTTCTCTAATAAGCAAACAAAATTTAAGCTATAGAGAGTTAAGAAAATTTATGTAGCGGTCACTAATGACTTCAATGTTAATGCGACCGCTCTAAAATAAACTCTTAATAAATAAAATAAAATAAAAAAAAAAAGTTTATGTAAAACCAACTTCATTTCGAGTTACAGAGGCCCAAGAAAGACTCCAGAATTAAACCCGATATACTATACGTATCAGTGTCTCTGAAGAGGTTAAAAACATCTCGAACCGTCCAGAAAAAAAGAAAAAAAAAAAGCAAAAGAAAAAAGAAGAAAAAAAAAAGAAAAAAACTGCAGAAAGGTTCCATCCAAGAGATCGGATGCACGTTCCCTATGGCACATTTCCTCTTGCTGGATAACTGCAAAAACCGCGAGAGAGGCGACCACGTTGAGTCGTGGTGGCGGAGCAAATTTAAAAGTCCGGCACGTGTTCCCGCGCGGGGGAGGGATGCACGCGGTAGGAAGAGGCGGGAACGGGAGCAGAGAAGGCGAGGAACGCGGCGTGGAAAAAGAGTAGAACGCCGGGTATCGTTTTCAGACCGGCAGAAAGCCGATACTCGAACCGAGGCCTGCCGTGCGCTCTCGTTTTAATTACCATTTTTCTTCCTCTCCGATTTCTTCGCCACCTCCGCCTCCGCCGCCACCGCCATCGTGTTCTTCCCCTTTTTTATCCCGTCGCTTCAATTTTTTTTCATTTCTTCCTTTTTTTTTCTTCTCTCTGTCTCTCTCTTTTTTTTTCGCTGTGGGAATTAAGGATATCGGTTTCCTTCCAGACCCGTCGTCTCTCTAACGAGTCGGAGACTGGTTGGAAAAATTGAATTTCGCGCCGGAAGAGGTGTGGTTTCTCGACGATGAATTCTTTTTTTTTTTTTTTTTTTNCGTTTAATGCTGGTTTTAAGTTTTGATTGTTGAGGAATTTTTAGTGGGTTTGAAAAGTGTTGGGGTGAATTAATGATGGGTGATCGGTCGAGGCAAAGTTGGGCGAATATGGAGGATAAAAAGTAAACAATGTTGGATTGCGACCTTTGGAGACCCTAAATTTTAAAATTCAGGAAATTTCTGTAGAATCTTTGAAATTTCTGTAAGTTTATTTTACCTATTGATTAATCCAGCACTACATACGAGTTCTCAATTGCAAATTCGAATTTTTTTTTAAATTGTCTAAAAAAATTGTCTACATGAACTAATACGCAGCAAATATAATTTTAGAAAAAATAAAAATCTCTAAAATTAGGAATTTATATAAAAGACAATTCGAGAAAAAACTAAAATTTCTAAAATTAGAAATGTTTTATTTTTCAAAATTAGAAAAAAAAAATTAGAATGCGAAATACGAGATACGTGGATTGTTTTCGCTACACAGAATAGCGAGTTCTTGAAATTTCACACGAACTATAATCGTCGATATTCAATTGAACGTTCCTCGGTTGGAAACAGCGTATCAAAGAGAGTGCTAAGTCATAGTAATATTTTTACAGACGTGTCACTTGCTAAAAACGTCGACCTAATGTCAGCACTGACTGCTTTTCTGCCACGTGTATTCTAAGAACTGCAACTTAGACAGTTTTACTATCCTAAAAATGACACGATATCAAATTGAAAGATTATTATAGCAGGGTTAAATGCAGAAACCTAACTCACGATACAGATTACTAATCTAGAATTAAACAGATAAATGAATAAATAGAATTTAAGCACAGTTAAATGCATAATAATTCTCAGTCTCTGTACTCTAACTCACGATACAGTTTATTAATCTAGAATTAAATAAATAAATAGGATTTAAACGCAGTTAAATCCACAAAAATCCTCAGTCTCTGCACTTTAACTCACGACACAATTTACTAAACTACAATTAAATAAATAAATAGAGTTTAAACATCGTTAAATCTATAAAAATCTTCAGTCTCAGTACTCTAACCCACGGCACAGTTTACTAATCTACAATTAAATAAATAAATAGAATTTAAACACAGTTAAATCCATAAAAACCCTCAGCCTCAGTACTCTAACTCACGACACCGTTTACTATCTAATCTACAATTAAACAGACAAACAAACAAATAAAATTTACAGCTCAATCTTAAATCGAAACGAACAAATCCATACAAAGTTACCACATCGTCCCGGCTCGCTCGTTTCCTTTCAAGACACCCAGTACAGAAGGGAACGACCGAGCCAAAGGGATCGAAACGCGACGAAGACGAAGCGAGTCTCTCGTATCTAGCTTGTGCAACGAAAGCGCAGGCATTAGGGACGTTGGACCCTCGGAGTATCTCCCTCGTTCTCGCGCAGCTCACCATTGCCACTTTGAATCTCGTTCACCTTGAGCCCCGTCGTCAGTGCTCCTCAACCTCTGGTCTCTTACGAGCATTGTCGATTCCTTCGCTCGAACCTCGTCAGTTGGCGACGAGTCGAAGAGATTAGGTTTTTTAGACGCGGCCAGATAATATCGCGGAGCGAGTAGCGAGGCGGTCGCTTACGTAAGACGGTAGCCTAGGTCACGCACGTTGCCAAGCGGCGTATGCAAAAAGCCTCACTGTTAGACTCGTCTCTGTTCCCCCTCTGATAGTTACCGTTGACGTGGAAAAAAAATAGTCGAGACGTACTGGGTGTTAGAAAAATAATTGCTCAGCTTATGGAGGGTGAATTCGTGGTACCGTGTCGCTCCATCGCGAAAGCGATCCTGGGGAGTTGTTTAAAATTGTTTTTGTACATTTTAATTGCAGAGTTACGTAGGTTTCTTTTTTTAGCAAAATTAAAATCTAAACTTAAGTGTTTTATTGTATATTGGGGTAAGTTAGGGTGCAAGGTCCGCTGTGTGCACAAAATGTAATGGCCTGACTTTTAGGAGTAAATGGTACCATGTTGGTCCATCATGGGTGCGATTGTAGAGAGATTTTTAAACTTGTGTTTGAAGATTTTAATGGCAGAGGTACGTAGGTTTCTTTTTTTAGCAAAATTAAAATCTAAACTTAAGTGTTTTATTGTATATTGGGGTAAGTTAGGGTGCAAGGTCCGCTGTGTGCACAAAATGTAATGGCCTGACTTTTAGGAGTAAATGGTACCATGTTGGTCCATCATGGGTGCGATTGTAGAGAGATTTTTAAACTTGTGTTTGAAGATTTTAATGGCAGAGGTACGTAGGTTTCTTTTTTTAGCAAAATTAAAATCTAAACTTAAGTGTTTTATTGTATATTGGGGTAAGTTAGGGTGCAAGGTCCGCTGTGTGCACAAAATGTAATGGCCTGACTTTTAGGAGTAAATGGTACCATGTTGGTCCATCATGGGTGCGATTGTAGAGAGATTTTTAAACTTGTGTTTGAAGATTTTAATGGCAGAGGTACGTAGGTTTCTTTTTTTAGCAAAATTAAAATCTAAACTTAAGTGTTTTATTGTATATTGGGGTAAGTTAGGGTGCAAGGTCCGCTGTGTGCACAAAATGTAATGGCCTGACTTTTAGGAGTAAATGGTACCATGTTGGTCCATCATGGGTGCGATTGTAGAGAGATTTTTAAACTTGTGTTTGAAGATTTTAATGGCAGAGGTACGTAGGTTTCTTTTTTTAGCAAAATTAAAATCTAAACTTAAGTGTTTTATTGTATATTGGGGTAAGTTAGGGTGCAAGGTCCGCTGTGTGCACAAAATGTAATGGCCTGACTTTTAGGAGTAAATGGTACCATGTTGGTCCATCATGGGTGCGATTGTAGAGAGATTTTTAAACTTGTGTTTGAAGATTTTAATGGCAGAGGTACGTAGGTTTCTTTTTTTAGCAAAATTAAAATCTAAACTTAAGTGTTTTATTTTATATTGGGGTTATTTTATTATGTGTACGATTGTAGAAAGATTTTTAAACTTGTTTTTGTAGATTTTAATGGCAGAGTAACTTAAGTTTTTTTTTTAGCAAAATTAAAATTTAAACTCAAATATGTATTATTTTATATTGGGGTTATTTTATTATGTGTACGATTGTAGAAATATTTTTAAACTTGTTTTTGTAAATTTTAATGGCAGAGTAACTTAGGTTTCTTTTTTTAGAAAAATTAAAATCTAAAGTTTAATATGTATTATTTTATATTGGGGTAAGTTAGGGTGTGAGATGCACTGTGTATAGAAAAAGTAATTGTCTGAATTTTAGGGGTAAATCTATGGTGGTACCATGCCACTCCATTATGAGTAGATTGTGGGAACTCAAAAGGGAGTTTAAATTTGTTTTTGTAAATCCTAATGGAAAACTAACGTAAATTTTTTTTTAACAACATTAAAATCTAAACTTAAATACATATTACCCTATATTGGAGTATGCTAGAGCCTAAGTGTATAGAAAAAGTAATTATCTAATTTTTAGGGGTGAATCTATGGTACCACTCCTTTCCATTATAAGCAGATTGTTGAGAGTTGTTTTAAACTTAGTTTTGTAAATTTTAATAGAAAGGTAACTTAAATTTTTTTTAACAAGATTACAATCTACCTTAAACCTTAAATATGTATTATCCTATGTTGGGGTAACTTAAGGTGTAAGATGCACCCTGTACAGAAAAAGTAATTTTCACAGTACTCGCGTAGAACTTATACGATAATCCTGCAATATCCACACGGTACTTCCTATTGCTTACACACAACTGATGTTCAACCAACGTGTTTACATAATACCTGAATATTTTTACCAACGCATCGTAATCACGTAACCCGTGTACAAATCGCACAGTACTCATGTAATAATGACACAGTACTCGTGCAGTAATCGTGTGGTACTCAATCAATGCTCAAAACAAACAGCAAAATGTTAGTAAACAGAAATACACGTTCAATCGCTTTCGACACAGGATAACATCTTCCTATCCCACATTCCCTATTGCTAATTAACTTTTCCACTGGTATCAGCTAATCTTATCTCTTCGAACAATCTGCTTACAAAGGCTTCGAAATTTTCCGACCCTCCGCGAACAAGCTACGCGATAAAACTTATCTTGAATTTTCTTTCTTTGTTTGCAACCTAAAAAATTTTGAAAAGAGAAGAAAAAAAGAAGATTTCAGAAAGTCGCAGAAACTTTAGCTAGAAACAATAAAGACAAGCGAGATCTTTCCCAAATACATATATTTTTTTATTATTAATGGTCGAAGTCCATTTTTCAGTGTATCCTGAATATATTTCCAGCCTCGAGGAGCCTTGAAACCGATTTAAAAAAGAGATGGTCGTATCAAAAGTCGCTCGAAGGCCGTATTGTTTAAGTCGTTAAATTCCTCTCGACGTCAGCTGCGTCAGATTTTCAAAAATATATTAAGACAGAAAATTCTGACGTACCTTCCAGTATCTTTCGGTCAAGTTAAGTTAACGCTAAAACTACCGACGACTACAGCGTATTTATATGCACAAAAAAAGAAAATACTCAACGCAAGAGAGAAAAATCTTTGTCCATACTTTTAACAGGAACTTACGAACAACTATTCAAAAAGCATCTCGGTAAACTTAAAAAAGTTCTACGAGAAACTACGAATTGGTCATTTTGGCCACGTTGGCATGTTTGAAATCTTCAATCATTTTTTCTTCAATCCAAAATATCGTAATTTATTTTTCTTTAATAAGATTCACAAACCATTCTAAATGAAACAAAATAAATGAGCGAAGCATCCCAGAGATGTGTGAAACAAATTCTGTATTTCATTTCCGTGAAACAATTTTTTGTGATCGAATAAAAATACATTTAGATTGTAAAAAAATATACAAATGACACTATAAGTTTCTCGAGAATATATTAAGAAAAATATATTTAAAAAATGCATTAATTGTGAGCAGAAAAAATTTCCACTTTCGTGAACGAATTTTTCCTTAAATTAAAACCCAATCGCGAGAAACTGATACAAATACCTCGAGCAAAAACGACAATAAAAATACATTTAGATTGGAAAAAAAATATACAAATGACACTATAAGTTTCTCGAGAATATATTAAAACTCCTCGAGCAAAAACGACAGTACGTAAATACTGGTTACACTCATTGTTCAGGAATTTCTAAACAAAATTGCGAACAAAATGACTCCTATCACTCCCACCCCAACCATCTACTATCCAGTCATGAGATCACCGATGCATTATTCCCAACCGATATACGCGCTGCAATTGCCCTGGTTGAAGTCTGCGTTTATCTCTAGACGCCAATGTTTTCCAAACAATCTACACGCCGACAGATACCGAAAAACGATTAGGGACGTTAATGAACGCATTACTGACATCCACGGACTATCAGAGGAAACCGAGTGTCGCTGAAGATTCAACGGAAGCGAATAATTTCAACGACTTTCACGTATTATGTTGCTGCTTTTGTTTCTAAGTTTTGTTCCTAAGTTTTGTTCCTTAATTTCTTAACACCTTGCGCTACCGTTTAGCTAGGCAAAATACGGGACAAAAGTGTAACAGCCGGCGCTAGTTGAACATATTATTATTACTATCATATATTACTACTATATACATATATATTATTACTATCATATATTACTACTATATATATATTATTACTATATATATATATTATTATATGTATTATTACTATTATATATTACTATCGAGATCGTTTAGGTTTAGTTTTTATTTTCATTAGCCGCTTTTGAAAAATTTGACACCACGAGTCTCACTCGTAATATTCATGTTTGACTCGAAATTGTGACCACGAGTCTCACTCGCCATATTTATGTTTGACTCGAAATTGTGACCACGAGTCTCACTCGTAATATTCATGTTTGACTTGAAATTGTGACCACGAGTCTCACTCACCATATGTATGTTTGACCCGAGATTGTGACCACGAGTCTCACTCGTAATATTCATGTTTGACTCGAAATTGTGACAACGAGTCCACCATATGTATGTTTGACCCGAGATTGTGACCACGAGTTTCACTCGTAATATTCATGTTTGACTCGAAATTGTGACAACGAGTCTCACTCACCATATGTATGTTTGACCCGAGATTGTGACCACGAGTTTCACTCGGGATATTTATGTTTGATTCGAGATTATGATCACAACTCAGACTCGTCAAAATATGGCAAGGAGTTAATATGAAAAATTAACTGAAGTGTGAATTTTTGTGCGCTCATAGAAAATTAGAAGCTACAGAATCCCATGGAATCATCACAATTTTTGCACGAAAGAATATACAAACTTATGACCCTTTTTATAATTTCCTACGTAAATTTTACTATATCCTTTTTTCCTACTGCATTCCTAAAAACACGAATTTGCATGAAGATTCACGATCAAGATATATACAGATAACTTCAGATTTCGTCGATTTTTTGGAGCTCTCGCGGCCGTGCACGGAGCGTAAGTTACGCAACGTTACATTATTTTTAAATTCCAGAAAGTTAAACATATACAATTATAAACACACAAAATTTCTCGTATCACGTCTTACGTTGCTCCTTAAGTTCTTTGCATGAAAAATGTAACAATTTTCTAGTTTACAAGAAGCCTCGTAAAATATGATAAAATGTGAAAAAAAAATTCCGAGAAAATAAAATTGTAAAATTCATTTGGAAGTGTTTCAGGTTCCTTAAGAAAAAAAAACCGGATGTGCTGTTTACAAAAGAACTGGCGCATTCCTTCATCCTTCATTTTTCGCGCGCGTCGACATTTATTTTTAAATGTTCGCGCGCCGAGGACGCGCCGAGTCGATGCTTTTTCCTTTCTTCGCAGCGATAACGTAACGCGCTCGATGGAAAGTTTAACACGGCACAGCCTTGGTCTCTTCTTCTTCTCTGCTCTCCTTATCCGACGCCGGACATTCCGGTTCGTCTTCGATAAAAATAATTATGAAAGAGAGCGCGCGATTCCGATCGGCGACCATTACGTTACGATTTATCGCGGTCGGCTGTTGACGCGTTTGACGAGCATTGTTCGCCAGAGATCTGCCTCGGTTTTGTTTTTGTTTGAAAGGCGGACAGAAACGCCACGGACGAGCAGCGAACGAGGGAATAGGATTTAGTGTACTGTTCAAAGCGGACGCGTTTCAGCGAAGTTTTTGAGTGTTGCGGAAGGTTTGCCAAAGTGGGCCGAAAAGTTGGATCGAAACGTTCGTTGTACTTCGTTTTACAGTTGGTTATGAAAAAATTTGACGCCGAATTAAAAGACACGGATTATTGGGATCGCTGAGATTTTTATTCTTAGGGTAATATAAATTTAGATTTTTTCAGAATGGTGGAAATTTATATTTTTAGAGCGGTAGAATTTTATAGAATACGCTTAGAATTGCGGAAGATCAATTTTTTTGTAATTATAGAAATTTAAATTTGTACGATAAAGTTTTTTTATTTCCAGAATCGTAGAATATTTTGTGAAGTTGTGAAGGTTTTTATTTTTGTAATTGAGATGGTTTAAGCTTCTGGAATTATAAAATTGTGCATTTTTTTTTATTTTTATAATTGTTGAGGTTAAAATTTTTATAGTCGTGTAATTTTTAATTTGTCAGAGTGTAGAAACTTAAATTTATATAATCGTTTAATCTTTTTATCTTTCAAACTACGAGAGATTAAGTTTTTCATAAAATTTCTGTGATGCTAAAAGATAACAATAGGTACAAAATTACTAATAAAAATAGTTAAAACGATGGAAAGAAAAAAAAAAGGCAGAATCAAATTTCTATTTCTGTTTCGCTTCCGTTGAAACAAACATCTAGAAGAATCAAGAATTCTTTCGGTCTCGACACAATGATGTATACGTTTAAACCACGGATTGTTTCCATCGATTGCTTAACGCTGAAACATTCGTTACCGTCCATCAATATAAACCTAACTCATCAGGAATCGCCACTCGTGACGTCCCACCTGATTCCCGAAGTGCTTCTGTGGAAAGTGGAAAGTATTTTTATTCTTGGAACGAGGGATTCTTGGAAACTTTTCATCGAATCGTTTCTTTCTTTCATCGAGGTTTCTTAGAAATCATTGTCGGAAACTTGATGCCATTTACTAATAGAATCACGATTTCGTAGAACTCAATCGTCTTCTTATGGAAATTATTATCCATGAAAAAAATATTTTGAAATATTTGAGGTACTCCGATAATTACAAAAAAAGTAAATTTCTCTTATTCGTACCTCACCGAAAGCCTATAAAAACAAACCGTAAATAATGATTTGTATAACAGAAGTTATAAGAATTTATTAATTTATTAATAACAACAAAAATACTTATATTTTTGAATCTATCTGCAACCTAAATTATCTAATTTAATAATCAAAAATCTTGTATTAGACCGAATAGATAATAAATTTTCTTCGCCTAAATTTCACTCAAACGCCGTCAAAATTATCCGTAAATAATATCAGGTTGTTCCAAAAGTATTGGACGCATAATATTTATCTTACAATATATTATTATTTTACATAGAATCTTTTACGTAGAATACTTTGAACTAAAGTGTGCACTATTCAACGATTAAAAATTTTTATTATAAGAATTTATTAATTTATTATTGACAAAAAAAAATACTTTTATTTCTGAATCTACCTGCAACCTAAATTATCTAATTTAATAATCAAAAATCTTGTATTAGACCGAATAGATAATAAATTTTCTTCGCCTAAATTTCACTCAAACGCCGTCAAAATTATCCGTAAATAATATCAGGTTGTTCCAAAAGTATTGGACGCATAATATTTATCTTACAATATATTATTATTTTACATAGAATCTTTTACGTAGAATATTTTGAACTAAAGCGTGCACTATTCAACGATTAAAAATTTTTATCAGAAGATCAAAAATGAGATTAATTTTTGTCGAATCTTCTATTTACCGGTGTCGCGTCCCGAGCAAAACATGTGATTTCGGCGTGGCAGTCAACGTGTTAATGATCCTACGAATTTATAAAATTGCACGAGAATAGATACAACATACGAAACAGAGAAACAATAAATTTGCCTCGAACCACATTGAAACCCAACCAAGATCGTCCATAAACAGTTACAACCCCTTCAATCACCATTTCAACCCCCTCGCCCAACCCTTCCAAGGCAAACGACCAACTTCTCCACAGAGCTGCAACGCGAAATTCGCCACAGCGAGTATAAATTGCAAATAATGCAGCAGACGCGCGAAGAAAGGTTGAAGGGCACCGGTTGCGCGGTTATTCATATCTACAGGTTGCAGATTTCGCCATGGTATCCTGGAACGGTTCCAGACTTGGAAAAAAGTCGGCGCTCTGTGCCGCGATCCGCCGATAGAGAAACAAATTAGAATTCGACTCGGTGGAGCAGGCCGCGTGGCGACCCTTCAAAGTGCAGTTACGGGGGCCAATTTGCTCCGGGGCCGTGGCACAGGAAATTGTAATTTATAGTGTAACCGTTCGACCTTATAAATTTCCAAGCAACAACCGACTGACGGTGTCACGAAAGAGAAAGGAAAAAAAAAAAAAATTAATTACGAGGACTACCTGTGATCGAGGATACACTTAGTTTAAAGATATAAAGATAAAATGGTGGACGGGAACAGGTTGTTATCTGTATTTTTAATAGAAAGTTACGAAAATTGGCTGGAAAGTGAACTGGAAGTGGAAATAAAAGGGAAATAAAAAGCACCATGGTGAATTGATAAAATTTTTTGAAGAATTAGTTAGTTTGTTGCAGCTTTAATCTCGCTGCGATCTTATTTGGGTCTTTTCTGACCCCTCGGATCTGGTTTCTATTTTTTATCGAAATTTTCTAAGTTAAGACAACAATATAAAGAACTTATTATTAATATTCGCATCATTTCGTTACAGATTTATATCCTAGGTCTGGTTTGCTTGAAATCAGAAAGCTTTTTTAACAGTAGATTTACGGAATTATGATTTATCCGTCGATTTGACGCAGTTTAGATCTCGTCTTTAAGTTCGACAGGGGTACACGTGAAGATAATGTAACCTCAAAGCGAAATTTATATACGAAAAACGTGTCTAATAAAAATCTATCGATTTAAAGCGCGGTGAACTAACGATGCTACAAAACATCTGTATTCTAACGTATCCATCAAAACGATCCTACTGTTAAAGAAACTAAAGCATGGTTGTATCGCAGAAATTTCCAAGGCCTTAGCTGGGTTAAGATCCAACCACGCAGTAGACGATGATAATCGAAGATATTGATATAAAAAAAAATAAAATAAAATAAAATAGAATAGAATAAAATAGAATAAAATAGAATAAAATAGAATAAAATAAAATNTAAAATAAAATAAAATAAAATAGAATAAAATAGAATAAAATAGAATAAAATAGAATAAAATAGAATAAAATAAAATAAAATAGAATAAAATAAAATAAAATAGAATAACATAGAATAAAATAAAATAAAGTAAAATCAGATACAGCAAGAAGCGTAGAAACTTTCAGGATGACCTAATACCCCAAAACAAGGAAAGAACAAACCTATTGGATCGAACGGAGCGAAGTAGAAACGAACGCGTCCAGGCCAGACAATGAGAGACACGAACAGCTGAAACGTATTATAAAGATCGAGTATTGGAATAACCGAGCCAGCGAGGGTGAGAGTGAACAAAACGAGAGAGAAAGGGAGGAGAGAGAAAGAGGGAGAGCTGGCGAACAGGGAGACGGAAGAAGGAAGACTCGGAGACCAGGACGAAAGAAAGGGATGGAGAGGAAATGGCAGCACGCAAGCGCAGAGCACATCCTTCGCGAAATGCACGGGGCAAGATGCAGCTCGGCTTCAGGGTCAAGGACGATTCGACAGAACGTGCACCCCGCGTCTCCTTCGCTTCAACACCGCTCTAGACCGGAGGATCCTTCACGCTGAAACCGCGATCCCCGCACTCTAACCCCAAAATGGCGGCGAAACTTCCATGAGAGAAGCGTTTCAGGACTTCATTTTGGAGTGAGCTGTAATTCTAGAGTCAATTAACATTTCGGAGTTGGTTACACTTTGGAATCGATTACAATTCGGGAGTAAATTGGAATTTTTTTTTTTTTTTTTGTGAATTAAAACCTTTTTAGAGAATTAGAAGTTTCTTTTTGTGAATTAGAATTTTTTTTTTGTAAATTAGAACCTTTTTAGAGAATTAGAATTATTCTTTTCGTGAACTATAATTTTTTTAATGAATTAGAACTTTTTTGTGAATTAGAACCTTTTTGGAGAATTAGAATTTTCTTTTTGTGAACTATAATCTTTTTAGCGAATTAAAATTTTCTTAACGAATTAGAATTTCTTTTTAACGAATCAAAATTTTAGAGCTAATTACTAATTTAGAGCAAATTATTATTTTAGACCCAAGTTACGGTTTTTGAGTAAATCACAATTGTGAAATCAATTAGTGTTTTAAAATCGATTCCTCTTTCCGAGTCAATTATAATTACGAAGCTAATTACAATTGTGTAGTAAATTACAATTTTGTAGATAATTACAATTTCGAAATCAATTTCACTTTCGTAACCAATAGCAATTTTGTAGCAAATTACAAATTCTAAAGCAGATCGCGATCCTGTAGTCCGGTTCAATTTTTTAGTCAACTAACAACAACCGACTCGAACAGTGATTCAAAACAACATAAAAAACAAACACTAATTGAGAGGCAAAGAGAGAAAATAAAAATCGCCGCCAGAAAATAATATTAACCGAACGAGAGAAACTACAGAGGAGAAAAAAAACAAAAAATACAAAAAACAAAGCAATACCAATTAGCAAGAGACAATGAACGTTGAACGTTGTTTTCGAAAGAATTATTGAACAGCGAGAATTTACAATAACGTGATCATCACGTGGGTAACAATAGAGAGATAAGATACGAGGTAAAATATGAGAATGTTAGATAAAGAAGAGCATGTGCATCGAACAGGCATATAACAACAGCGAAGAGAAAATTCGATCGAAATTGGCTTCCACTGGTTGTTTACCGATCGACACTGGCCACGATTATGTTTTCGATAGCCTTTTAACACAATACAAAGAGAAACATTCATCCACGTGTCTGAATGATAAAAACGAAGCGAGAACACGGATAGCAGAAATAAAAAAAAGAAATAAATGTTTTATTTGCAAAAACGATTCTTATCGAAAGTAAAAGAAGTGACAATAATTACCGATACAATTAGTGTGTTCGATTTATCGAAACTGGTACATTTTAAGACGTAATACGGAATACTAAATGTAACCTTTGCGATAATTTTTATCTTATTTACGAGCAACATTACTTTCGCAGCTCTAATCAAGATTTAAATGAACAGTAATAATCTTTATGAATAATCACAATTCTGGAGACTATGTTTGTTTCGTTATATTTCTTCTTTTTTTTTTTTCCTTTTAATTCTTTTTATTAGTTGTTTCGTTTGGAACGAAATTAATTATGCGCTTCCGGATAATGATGCAGCGTGTCTCGTCGAATGAAAGACAGATTCTCTGTTGGGTTTAATTAAAAAACATCTACTTCTTTCTTTATGTATAATTATTACGATGCTGGAAATAATTAACGATTTTTATCATACAAAGAGACAACAGAGTAATATTATATTTCAGGATAAATTTTTTATATTTTTATAAACATCGACACGTCTGTATTGATTTTACACCGAATCGACACTGCAAGTAGATCGTCGAGGCGTATTTATTTGTATCGAAAGAAATAAATAAGATGTAGAAAAAAAATGTTTGATGTAAAGAGGAAATCTTTGAGTATATTTCTAACTGAAAATTGCAGAAAATCGAAAGAAAATAAAAATATTTCACAGTAAATTTATAAAACTTGTATAAAAAATTAATAGATCATTTTGGTTACTTGGGTAGTTCTAATATTAAGTTTCAACTCTTTGCACTTCATTAGCACCGCTATGGCGTTTTCTGAGATAAATTTCTTATCATTAATTTATCGTTTACTTATTTTTTATTGTTATTATTAATTTATCATTAATTTTAAAACAGAGAAAATTAACCAAAGAGACAAAACAAAACCATTATTCGTAATTCTTTCTTTCCTTTCCAAAACAATTTTTTAAGTTTTCACAGTAGTCCAGTGAAACTTAAAAAAGTTCAACGGTGCAAAGAGTTGATACCAAAAAGAAAATAAAAACTACGCTCGATACGCGAAAATTCTGATGAAAAAATGGAGGTAAACGGAATATCGAGACCAGTTCAATATGGAACTGGAAGAAAATTGAAAATATAATTATTTTGCCACCAAATTCCATTATTCGGCAATAAAAACAGTAATATCCTGATAGAAAGATTTCAACGTGGACGTCGTAAACTAATTCGTCGGTGAATATTCATTCAGCAATTTTCACCGAACGCAATATCTGGCGGTGTCGCGCGCGTTCACGCAACAGTGTGCGCGTGTGCACAAGCCCAGGTATCGCGTGTGGCAAATAATTAATTTAACATCGGGCCAACCGCGCAAATAACATCGATCGTTTATTCTTGGCCATATACTACATAGTTGGAGCGGTGCATTTACACTGCTTCATCACCGCGCTCCACGTAAGTACATGCATTTATCAGATTTAAAAGATGTATGCACTTACGTATGCGCCGTGCATTCGCCATTAATGCATGCACGGTACACAACTATATCTGCGGCAGCGAATCTAAATTTATTGACTGCGTGCACACGCGGAGCAACCCGCTCGCGCTATTCTTCCCTTGGAGAACACTTTGCTCGGCGTGCACTTTTCCCTAGAATTTTTCTTTTTTTTTTTTTTTTTTTTCTTTTTTTACTCGGTGTAGTTTGATGTTCTCCTTTTTTTATTTTAAGCGCAGGGAAAATTATAATTCTATTTTATTTTACAAGTTTTGAATTTCAGAGGTTTGGGTTTTGTAAATTTTGAAGCTTTAGTGGCTTGAATTTGTATGTTTCGGATTCGCAACGGTTTGGATTCTGCTAAATTTTTTAATTGAGAGAGTTTTGGATTTTGCAAGTTTGAAATTTTCAGTGTTTTGGATTTTGTAAATTTTGAATTTTCAGAGGTTTGGATTTTGTAAGTTTCAAATTTGTAAAGCTTTGGATTTTGCAAGTTTTAAATTTGTAAAGTTTTGGATTTTACAATTTTTAAATCTGCAGAGCTTTGAATTTTGTAAGTTTTTAATTTTCAGTGCTTTGGATTTTGCAAATTTTTAATTTTCAGAGCTTTGGATTTTGCAAGTTTTTACTTTTCAGTGCTTTGGATTTTGCAAATTTTTAATTTTCAGACCTTCGGATTTTGCAAGTTTTAAATTTTCAGTGCTTTGAATTTTGCAAATTTTTAATTTTTAAGAGTTTTAAATTTTCTAAATTCCAAATTTTCAAAGCTTTGAGAATCCAGAATCTTCAGAGTCTTGGATTCTAAATATCCATAGTTCCTGAATTTATAAAACTTTAAATTCTGTAACTCTATATTTTCTGAAGTTCCAATTACATTAATCCTAATTTATCAGAAGTTTTCATTATCTTGGACCTTTTTATTAAAACAGTTTACTATTCAAATTTATTACAAAACGAAAAGCGTCAGCTATTTTTCGACTCCAAAGAGATTACCAGTGTTATTTGATACGGAATTATGGAACAGCGAAATCCTTTTTTAATGCATATGTACCGAGCATAATGAAACGACTTCAATTACACTGCTGCATGTTATACGGGATATAAATACTTTCTCCACAATTTTTCTTTTTCCTACGTATACTTATTTATCTCGAAGGGAAATGCATCGCTGCCAACAGTTTCATGCTCGAATTAGCAACAATTAATTCCTCAAAAAAAAAAAAAAAAATAATTAAATAATACGATATACGGTACGAGATACTAATTTTCAGACCAATTAAACATACAGGATTGCAATCTCCAACACACAGTAATAAAAACCAATATATCTTTCAATTAATAATATCCAACCACACTCTCAACCAATTCTTCTCAACGCTACATTTTTACCGTTTAACGGAATTAAAAAACACTACCTATAATTCACTGTCATTACAGATTTCTCCACAAACCAGAACAAATAGGATCCGACGATGATATCTAACAAACTTCATAAATCGCGTACCAATCTCTTTGAAATGAATTTTCTATAAAAAAGAGCTTTAAAAATAAAACAAAAAATAAAACAAAAATAAAAAAAAAACCCCGAAACAGTATATTTTTCTGTAATAAACCGCACTCTTAATTTCTTCACTTTTTAATTTTTTAACCCTAGAACCACCAAAGCGGTCAAAATGACACATTCCTAATTTTTTACAGAAATTTTACAAATTTACTATGGCACCTCACAGGCAACTTTCCGTGATTTTTCGTGATTTTCTGTTAAAAAAGTAGACAAAGCTTTATTTCCCTTGCGTCGCGTATTTTTTCATACACCTTTCGTTATATTTTCAATAAAAATAAGTATACTTGAATCGTCGGTAGTTCCAGTGTCAAAGTAACTTCCAAACCAATCACGCTCTTACATAACCGTTATCCAACAATTCAACTGCATTTTAAAAATAATTTTTAGCTTCGCGAAAATTGGTTCGGCTCGTTTCGATTAAAAACGTTGGTACATTGAGAAACGTCAGGAAACGAGGGTACAATCGCGTCGAAAAAGAACAACGCCGATCGTTTTCGAGAGCAACATTTCCTTTTCATCGGCGGAGAAATTACCGTCGAGGCCAGCGGGCCGCAGCCTAACCGGAAGTTGCCTCTAACGCGCGGCCACGGCACAAAGGGGGACGCTTAAAAATTCAATGCATTTCAAATTGGTCAGGAATCGTCCCGCTCTCCCCACGGGCCGGCTCGTAGCTTAATTTTCGACGGCACCGCTATTTTTTCAACCTCTCGACGTTCGCCGGTATATCGCTTTCCTTCGTCATCGAAAATTTAAACGTTCGTTCTCGAACGAATCTCGAAAAAGGTGTTCCGGGAGGAAGGACCGTTGCCGTTTACCCAGCTGCGATCGTCTGACCACTTGTTTATAATATCACTGCCAAGATCTCGCGGCAATAATGGCGTTCGTCGATATTCCGGTTCCACTTTCCGTGGTTTCCGTTTTTTTTATTTTATAAGTTACGAATTTTTGAGGTTTGGGTTTTGAAAATTTTGAAGCTTTAGTGGCTCGAATTTTGTACGTTTTGGATTCCCAACGGTTTGGATCCTGCAAATTTTTTTGTTAACAGAGCTTTGGATTTTGCACGTTTTTAATTTGTAAATCTTTGGATTTTGTAAGTTTTAAATTTGCAGTGCTTTGGATTTTGCAAGTTTTTAATTTGTAAAGCTTTGGATTTTGCAAGTTTTTAATTTTCAGAGCTATAATTTCGCAAGTTTTAAATTTGTAAATCTTTGGATTTTGCAAGTTTTAAATTTTCAGTGCTTTGGATTTTGCAAGTTTTAAATTTGTAAAGCTTTGGATTTTACAATTTTTCAATCTGCAGAGCTATGAATTTTGCAAGTTTTAAATCTTCAGAGCTTTGCATATTGTAAATTTTTAATTTCTAAAGCTTTGGATGTTGCAAATTTTTTGTTTTTAGAGCTTTGGATTCTGCAAGTTTTAAATTTTCAGTGCTTTGGATTTTGCAAATTTTTTTATTAACAGAGCTTTGGATTTTACAAGTTTGAAATTTATTCCGTTGGAATAATTATGATCAACCATCTAACTGACGCTGTGTGACTTAAAAATTACAAATTAATGTGTATCTGTATTTAAAAAAATTTATTTTATTTAGGTAGCACTGTACCATTAAATTTTATCACTGTATTACTGCGGTGATAGCACGATTCGTCTGTAGCAATTATTATTTTAAGAATTTTCGAATCAAAGCGCAAAACTGTAATTTGTGATGTTTATGCATTTGTAGGAAAAGTTGCATAAAATACTAGAAATATAAAAAGTGTAACAAAATTTTGAAGCTGTAGCGCTTTTTATAAACACCTTAAGTGAGATGATTTTCTAAGTTTTTTTTCTATTATATATTTATGTATTTATAGGAAATTTGAAGGTTTGAAATTGAACAGAGAAAATGTAGAAAATATCCGAGTTACAGTGAATTCTATAATTTCTAGCAAGAGAAATATTTTGTTATCAAAGTTTCACTTTTTTTTATTATTTTTGCAATTATTTGTGCATTTAGAGAAAATAGTAATCCGTGAAACTGTATAAATGCAGATGATACGAAGAAGTATGTAAAATTACCAAATTACACTGCTTTTTATAATTTTCTACCGAAGTTCTACCTTTTTTAATTCCTTCTAAAAAAAATATGAATTCGCATAAAAATCCACAGAGTTCAGTTATTATTATTTTTTCAGTAAATACCGATGTAAATTCAAAAGTGTAAAAATGTAACACGTTTATGAATTTTAATTTCTCGTAACGAAATACGGTAAAGTGTAATTCCTACCGCTTTTACTCTGATATTGATCGGAATTGTTTCGAATGCATCCCCAGAGTGCATTCAGCTTGATCTTTTTAATTGGTGCACTTTTATATTACTTTCTTATTCTATGGAATAACTTCCTATAACAATGGACTTTATAAAATATTTAGTTTCTGTTATTAATACTGCTTTCACGTTTCTAGAGTTCGGAATAAGTATCTGTTATAAGAATATTATTAGTATTAATAATTTCGTTGCATCATTTTTATCCTGTGCCATTTACATTCGATACGCGATCGTAATTATCTCCATCTCGACATTATTTCTTATCAAACTCGATGACTCACGGCTCGTTCAATTTTGCATTAACGTATACACTCGAATCGCTATCGACACCTTTCGATTCCAATCCTCGACCTCGAGAAACGATCATCCATCAACGTTTATTCTCCTTCTATCCAAGATTTCGTAACGAAAAATTCTGTTACTAAAAAAAAGAAAAAAAAAAAAAAAATAATAAATAAATATTTTATTACCATTTTAAATCCAAGTGAAAAAAATCTACATTCCAATAATTAATTTTTTCAACGAGAAAAAAATAACATTGCCGACCTGTTTCTAATATTTCGATCTTCTCGATCATCCATCTTCATTTTATAATGTAACTAAAAATAGTTTTATTCGTCGAAACGATCTCTAAATTATTGCAGATAATTTTGAACTGAAAATTATTTTGAAGAACTCGAAGCATGAAGCGCCAGAGGAAGATTGGCGTTTAGAATGGAAAACGACAGATCTAATCGGTAATAAAGGAACACAGGTGAATCAACGATCGCAATGCACCAGTAAACAGGCATTGTTGGTCACCGATCGTAACGAGGATCCTTCTGTGTTGGCCGGCTAATAAGCCCGCATTAGGTGTCGGTTAGGTACAATTACGAACGTTAGTGACTGTTTATCGTTATGTAACCACCATGTCGACGCAGCAGGTAGACATTAAGCTTATTAACAGCCCTGGGGCTGTCGTTCCTCTCGATGCGTGGTCACTGCGTGAACAGCGCGATCTTCGCGAATACACGGTGTGTTTCACAATAGAGATACCGAATTTTCATTAGTTTTTTTAATTTCTTATCAAATCTAGATTTATCCTCCGGAAAAAAAATTACTTTCAAAGGTATGTGGTTCACGAGAGAGATACCAAACTTTCATTAATTTTTAAAATTTCTTACCGAATCTAGATTTATTCTCCGGAAAAAAAATTACTTTCAAAGTTGTGTGGTTC
This sequence comes from Ctenoplectra terminalis, assembly GCA_019453375.1. Classification (NCBI taxonomy): domain Eukaryota; kingdom Metazoa; phylum Arthropoda; class Insecta; order Hymenoptera; family Apidae; genus Ctenoplectra; species Ctenoplectra terminalis. Next base: position 51,231 of record SMSQ01026139.1, on the reverse strand, counting down.
ACAATAAAGATACCGAATTTTCATTAATATTTAAAATTTCTTACCGAATCTAGATTTATTCTCCGGAAAAAAAATTACTTTCAAAGGTATGTGGTTCACGAGAGAGATACCAAACTTTCATTAATTTTTAAAATTTCTTACCGAATCTAGATTTATTCTCCGGAAAAAAAATTACTTTCAAAGTTGTGTGGTTCACAATAAAGATACCGAATTTTCATTAATATTTAAA
>SMSQ01026139.1:14424-37145 GCA_019453375.1 Ctenoplectra terminalis | reverse complement strand
TTTTTTTTTTTTTTTTTTTTTTTACTTTGTTTGGAATAATGAGAAATGAGAGTTTTGGTGGTTGATTAAATTTTGAAAAGAGGGAGATCTTGTAAACTGAGAGGTATCGTGTATTTTTGGTTAGGATCTTGAAGACTAAGAGATGTGACGCGTTTTTCGAGTAAAAATATTAGAGAACAGAAGAAAATCGTTATTTTATTTTTTGAGAGTTCTGACGATTGTTTAAACTGAAAGAAAAAACATCTCGGAGACTGAGAGATATGTTATATTTTGAATTATAATCTCGAAAACTGAGGTTGTACACTGTCTGACAAATTTCCTATTCTTTTAAAGTAACACAAAAGACGAAATTAATTAATACTATCTACATTACAGAACCAGACTCTTCAAAACCCATTTAACTAAATAAAAAAGCTCCCATATTTTCCATATTTACTCCCCTATCACCTTCATCAATCTCCTAACAACCCATCCAAATTCTACTCCTCCACGAGGAATGCTAAAATTCTGTTCGCCCAGAAAAGTGAAATCCGCCGACAAGAGTCAGACCAACCAACCAACGCAACGCTTAGCATTCCCCGGTTCCTCCTAGAAGTCCTTCCGTCAAAAGACAAAACAACGTTACGAAAATAGCCCGGACTGTAATTTATCACGAAAATTGCTCCGAGGATGGCGGGAGCGGCTAACAAACAGCTCCTCCGACCGGCATCGAGAGATTGATATTACGTAAGATGGACACACGAAGGACTCTCTCTAAGGACACGATGACAAAAACTCGTCGAAACAGCGACGCTCGACGACTAGTCGCCGTAACGAGTGGCGTAAATTATAAATGCCTCCTTTCGCCGTGTCTTTCGTCCGATCCTCATCATCGTACAACAGAGTCTTAATGGAAGTCGGTGAAAAAGAACAAGCGCTCGCGCGAGTACGTCCACCGACATCGACCATCTGTCCTCGTGAAAGAAGAAAAGCGTCTCGTTCGCATGCCAACGACCATAAGGCCGACGCATGCAAAAGAGAAATTCGCCTGGTGAATAGCGCGGCCAAGTTACGCGTGCATAAAGAGAGAGAGAGAGAGAGAAGAGTAGAGAAGAGAGAGAGAGAAAAGAGTAGAAAAGAGAGAGAGAGAGAAGAGTGGAGAAGAGAGAGAGAAAAAGGGGACCTTATGGAACTCGTTTGCGGATTCATAGAGAGAGGGTTGAACAACCACTCGTTTCCAAAAATTCGAACAAAACTGTGACCCCACTGTGTTTTGCGTGGGAACCTTGGGAAACAAAGCTTTGGTAGAAGAATAGATTATTTTTCTTTTTTTTTTTTAGCTTCTCTTGCTTTTTCAAACCTGACAATTGCTTCACGGATATGGAACCATTAAATGTGATTTATCAGACGGTTGTTCCATCGAGTAAAATTTTAGTTTCAGAGTTTGCAGGGTGAACGAAGAACGATTGGATGATACGATTCTTCATAGAAGGAAATTGAAATTTAGCTTGAGTACCTTTTTACCAAATTCTATGCGAGAAACTGTAATTATCAGCTGTTGCGATTAATTATGATCCTGCTCAACCCTAACCCCAGGCGCACCCTTAAATTAAATTAGCCCTTAAAAGCTGTTATCGAAAGAAATAAGGTTAACGCTCCCATGGATGTTCACAGAGGATCTTAAAGGAAGATGTTCAAGCTGCATTGATACCATCGAAGCAACGGTGATCAACGTCACGCGTACACAACCCGTAAGTCACCAAGTATTTGACCACTTGGTGGAATCGGGTCGAAAAGTTTGTATCGACATTAACACTTAGAACTACCGAATAAGTCAAAATGACTGGTTCGTAATTTCTGATAGAAATTTTGTAAATTTATAGGGGCCATTTTTGGGATTATAATTTTTTATAAAAAATATGCACAAGAATTATCACCCTTATTATAAGTATCTTTCCAAATACTGATCATCTTGATTTCTTTGGTACATACAAATCTATTTTAATCGTCGGTAGTTCTAGTGTTAACACGGTGAACGCGACACAGGACTCTGCGGACCAACGCTGAAATTTTCGTTTAGACGTCGCCGGTTTTAGAAAACTGACAGTGTCAATTTAAATAAATATCTTGTAATTCATTAATGGATTCTATTAAATCGCACTGAACAATTTTCTTAAATTCTTAACCATTTTGCGACCAAATTGTCTTCAAATTAGCATCAAAGTCAAACTAGCACCAAAATCGGCGTTTAACATCAAACCTACCGACGATTAAATTATACCTGTTCGTATCAAAAAAATTACAATAATAGATACTTGGAAAAATACACAATACTAGAGAAACAAATCTTTAACCATATATTTTACAGAAACTCGCAAAAAGATATTCAAAACTGCACCGTTAATAATTTATAAAATTTGGACAAGAAATTACGAAACGGTCATTTGACCGCTTTGGTAGGTTCAGTGCAAACGCGCTAAGCAGAACCAATATAAATTTACATAACTGACACAGAAGCGTCTTCTTGTACCAGCGTGAGACAAAAATACCGTGGTAAAAATTATTCGGATGATTTGTTTAAAATATATTTCGCACATTTTAAACCGAAGGCGGTCGGATACTCATGAACGACAGCGACAACTCGTGCGACGCTCGGTTCTCCAAACTCTAACCGATCAAGTGTAATCATACTTTTCTTCCCAATTTCATCTCGCATACTTCGTTCGGTACAAAAATTTTGTACGACTCTCTCCCCAACATCGGACCAAAAATTTCGCAACAAAACTCGACGCTCAACTCAGGATGTAACTGTACGATCAGGAAACCAAGAGTCATCCCTGTATTTCGCGGTCAGGAAAGCGGCCTTGAGCGGCCAATTAATTTCGGACAAAGCGTAACGACGGTAGCCCGGTCGGTTGCTTCGTTCCTGAACATTTTTCAGAGAAACCGTGCCAAATAGACCGATTAAAATAACGTAACAGCCTTATCTCACGTACCCTCGGGCAATAATAGTTAATGCTCGATCGACGATCCTCCGTGATTCCCCCCTTCTTCTTCTTCTCTCTCTCTCTCTCTTTCTCTCTCGATGAGAGCGGGGCCAATAAACCGAAAGCTCTTTCTGGGGCCACGAACTGGTGTGGTGCTCGTTTCACGCACACGAAAACGTTCCTCTCTTGCTCGCGTGATGCGAGCTTAAACCACGAGAGATCGATGCACGCCGGCATGGAAGGGAGAGAAACAAAGAGGCCGTTCTTTCCGAGTGTTCGCCTCGAACATGTGTGAACGCGATTTATACAGTTGGTCACAAAAGTATCCGGCCATCTTAGATATTAACCCTTTCGAAAGACGTATATATACGCCCTGAGTAACGAAGTGGTCGTTTTTTTTAAATTTGTGCACGGAGATTTTCCGTAGCACTGAATTATTTTTATTTACATATTTGCATAATTCATTGTACAATATACTTAATTTTAATTATAATTTTAACCGGTTAACTGTGGCGATCTCTTCGCAAAGCACCAGTGTGCGTCGCGATAATGGAGCGATGACGGGTACTGCTGGCTCTCGGGAAGTTATGAATCCAGCTCAAATTATTTATCATTTTTATTCGCTTGTTTTATTTCGTCTCGACCTCTGAACATTTTTTAAATATTAAAATTTACGAATATAATTTAGTTTTCGCCAAAATTACAATTTAAATATCAAATTGTGACAAAGTTTGACGACACAAAATTCTGTCACATCTCCATCACGGATGTAGTCGTCAAACACACTTGGCTGGTTAATATCTATATTTGTGTTATGTTAATAAAAACTGTATCGATCTGTGTACCAGTAACGCTTTTGGTCTTCAGAGCACCGTAGCGAAAGGGTTAACCCTCTCTCACTGCGTTCGAAAAAACTTTCTACGATTACCATCGCCTGCGTCTCTTTTTAATTTAACCCTCCGTGGGCCGAATTTTGCCTGCTCGTCAAAGAAAAAATTACGATCGATTACAGTTCTTCGCTTTGATTTGAAAATTTTAAAAATAATAATTTCCATACATGGAATGTGCTGTCGCTACAGTAACACGGTAATCAAATTTAAGATAACTAAGGAAAATCAATTTTTTAAATACAGTTAACACTAGAACTACCGTACCCAGTCGAAACGACCGGTTTATGCGTCGTTGATTTCCGAAAACTGACAGTATCAATTCCAAAAAATAATACCTTATAATTCATCAACGAGTTATATTAAATCACATTAAACAAAGTTACCATCTTCCTTTGCAGGTCTTTACAATTTTCTTCTTAAATTCTTAACTATTTTGCGACCAAATGTTTTTTAATAGAGTTTTAAGAAAGTCGACCAGAATCGGCGTGGCGTTTAACGTGTTAATTTGTCTTAACCCTTTGCGCTCCGCGCGATTCTTAATCGCCGAAGAAAAGAAGTTTTGTTTCGAACGAACAAAATTACTACCGCTTGTGGAAGTACTTGTTCTTATTCGTTTTACAAATATCCTTATTCCTCTCGTAAAGGAAAATTTTTTATTTTGTAAATCATCGTGGCGCGACATCTTTGGAAATTTAGCGTAATCGTGTTGAAAACAGGATGTCTCCGTAACGGAGCCAAAGGAGCGCTGAGCGTTAATTTGACCGGTTCCTAAAGCGGTCGGATACTTTTGTGACCAACTGTAAGCGTAGCTCGGTGTGCAGGAGTGTACGCGATCCATACAGTACCGATCTTAAGAGAAAGAGGAGAAAAAATTACGACACCGTAAATCTCTACCGGCCATTTGAAAGCGAAACGTGGCGCCGCGGAAAAATGCAAGGCGACAGCTGTTTATTGTGATCTGTGTATTTTGGTTATTTACGTCACGCGCGCGGCTTTCGCCCCGGCGAAAACAGATTTGTAACGTTGGCAGCAGTGGCTATTAGTATCGGTTACGCTGCGGGGTCATGGGACGGAAAATTTAAAAATGGCGCGCATAAAAAGAGTGGAAATCCAATAAAATGTTTCATCCAGGTTTGTTTACGAAACATCGTCGTGAATCATCGACGTGGCGGAGAGTGTTCCGAGAGATATTTATGCAAATGCCACCGGTAAGTTTCTTGTAGATAACGAACATTTAATTAAAAAGTCGTTGACGCGCGAATTTGAAAAAAGGCCGCGCGAATGTCTAGAATTTATTTTTTACAATTTCGGATTTACGAATAAATGGTTATCAGCATATTTTAACATTGAAACTACCGACGATTAGCGCGTTAAACGATTAAATTAAAATTTTCGTTTAGGCGTCCTTGGTTTCTGAGAACTGACAGTAGCAATTTCAAAAAATAATACCTTATAATTCATTAATAGGTTCTATTAAATCACATTAAACGAAGTTACCATTTTCCTTTGCAGGACTTTGCAATTCTCTTCTTAAATTATTACTATTCAGCGACCAAATAGTTTTTGAATTAGTTTCGCAGCGCACAGCCTAACGGAAAGCCGACAAAAATCGGCGTGGCGTTTAACGGTGTAAAAGCACACTTATTCGTACCAAAAAAATCAAGATGAATGTGTGAAAAAATACAGAGAAAAAAAAAAAGTAAAAAATAGTAAAAAAAAACCGTAATAAATCTATGAAAATTTCTACGAATAACGAATGGGTCATTTGAACCACTTGGGTAGTTTGAGCGTTATCTAAATTTGAATTGGAATAAAAAATGGAATCGGAGATAAAGGGGACAAAATTGATTAAATAAAACCGTGGCTTACTGAACTGCGAGAGAAAAGAGTAGGAAAAAAGATAACGCGGGAATTCAGCACGCATACGCGAGCAATGCAGCATCGGCTACGTCGCAGCGGTATTATAAGTGGAGTGATAAAATGAGATCATCGTTACCGCTTCTCCGGGCTCTCTGACGCACACGCACACGCGGCGGACGCGACCTACGCGTGCATCGTGCACCGCGATAAAAAAAAAAGTAAAAAAAAAAAAAAAAAAAAAAAAAAAAAAAAAAANTCGCACATATATTCCCTGATATGTTTACCGCCCGCTGGCCGAAAAACGGACGTGCACCGCGACACGGCTACAGTGTACGCTGCGCGTTGCGTCACAGCGCACGTTGGTGAAGGTCACGCGTTCCAAAATGCACGATTGCGAAGCGCAAAATTGAAAACAACAAAGATCTTTTAAATCCGTACTCGGTGTTACTCGGACGAGCCCGATTCCATAACGGGAATATATTATCGCGATCATCGATAATACAATTGACTTAATAAAAAAACACACGAATCGAAACGACGGTGATAAAAATTTGAACCTCGATTCCGGAGCGGCCATTACGACACGTCGAGAAGAAAAGAAACCGCGAACGAAGAAGCAACGATGCGAGGAAAGGCGTAATAACAAAGGTCGCGTTCCGAGATCCAACGACGGCACACGCGCGTTCGTTGCCATGTGCCAATGACATGGCACACACGCTCGCATGTGCACACACGTACGACACGGCGAAGCTTCGCGATGTTCCACGGATAGAGAAAAAAAAAAAAGAAAAAAAAAAAAGAAAAAGAAAGAAAGAAAGAAAAAAAAAATACGGTAATTACTCAGAAGCGTAGAGCTTCCTCGCCAATTTCAATAAGCTCGAAACGCGTCGCCAAGGTCATCGTTTTGAACAACCTTTTTTTTTCTCTCGATTCAAGAAAAGTGATTCGTTGTCCTTGACAACACGCTTCAAGCTCGTTGAAACGAACGAGGAGATGCGACGGTTTTAAATAATTACAAGAAACAGATGCGCGAGTCAGGAGCAGTACTCACCTCTTTCCCTTCGTTCAATATACTCGGCGGCCTGTAGTAGGGCAGCAATGCTCATATTTCCCCGGTTTGGCGTAATTCTGGCGGCTTCGGTTCACTACCTCTTTCCCTGCAAACCCGACACGCACACACACCGACGATCACCGCCGCGCGCGCGACACACAACGCGATACAAACGTTCAGAGACGCACACCAAGAACAGCAGACCCCTGTACACCACGGCGATACGTTTTTGTTGTTGTTGTTGTTGTTGTTGACGTTGGCTGACGCTGGTGTTGCCGCTTCTCCAACTTTTTTTTCCACCCGCCTGTACAACCGCCTCTCCTTCTCCTCCCCCTCTTCCACCACCGCCACCTCTTCCTCCTTTTCTCGTCCGTCCGCGCGCCTCGCTGGCTGCGTTCGCTTAGGTGCGCGTAACACACACAAGCGCGCGAGACTAGCCCGATTTCAAACGCGCACTAGATTCGCGGACGGCTAATCGATGGCCAGGCCTTTTCAACCGCGATACGCATCAAGAGCTGTCTTTTTTTTTTTTTTCTTTTTTTTTCTTTTCTTTTCTCTTCTACCAGATATACATATATATATATATTCCGTTGGATGTTTCACAGTACACGTTTCACCCTTGGTAGCTTGTTCTCAACGTTCAACGAGTTTCGATCTGTCTCATTCGCGACTGTTTTTCTCTATCTTGCTCCAAGTTCCACTTGCCGTTCTGCTTTACACGCCGTTTCACCTTTCCCCTGTTCTATGCGTTTCTTTCTCCCTCTTTTGCTCGACTGCGTTTCACTTGTACTTCGTCAGCGTTACTCTCCTCTCGGTCGCTCTCTTTCCGACTTCGTCGCTTCTCTTCTTTCTTCACCTTCGTTTCACAACATTCACTGCGATCACACCAAGAGCACGTGAAAAAAAAAAGAAAGAAAGAAAGAAAGAAAGAAAAGAAGAGAAAAAAAAAATAATAATAATGGAAATGAACGGGCCGGTAGGGTAACGTGTACGAGGAGAATACGACGCACCGCTGCTCCACACTTCCTTACACGGAGTCGCGTGCGAGCGAACCGAGAGCGTGTTTCGCGATACACGACAAGAGACGGAAACAGAGGGTTACCGCGTGCGAGCGAGAGCGAACGGTACAATTGGAAAGAGGCACGCTATAGTACAGTCACTAGGCGAGTCGAAAGGGTCGAGATTACGCGTGTCGCCGGTAATTTATCGCGGACGTGAGCGACCGAACCGAGCGAGCGAATGCGAAAAGAAACCTGACCTCGATCACCGGGGCCTGTTCGACTCGGTTCGCGCTCAGAGGAACTATTATTTTTGGTCAGGACACGGGGTATCCGCGTACCCGTGTACCAGAGCGTGCATGTGCATGCGACCACTTTACGTGCCGGCTACTTGTTTCGTGCACCGACCTTGAATGCGTAGATCTTACCGAGAGCCGTGCACCGAGTGGCTGGGGAGAACGGATCTAGATGTTGCGATATTTTCAACGTCCACGGACTATATATCGTGGTTATCGAAAACGGAGTAACCAGTGTTTGAGTTACGCGAAGCGGAATTGTTTTGAAACGATGCGTATTTATGAATTTTATGAATTTTATGAATTTTTTCTCCTTTCTTTTATTTCTTTTTTTCCTTTTTTCTCTTTTTTTTCTTTTTCCTTCAACGCTCAACGTTTCGATAGGACGAATCAATCGGCTATTTCCTTAATCCACGCACGTAACTCGGTCAACTTCTCGCGAGGTCAACGATTCCCATCAAACTCACGCAATATGCAGTCCGCGATATCAGACGAACCACACACGCGCAAACCTGTACGAAGCGGTGTGTGCCAATAAAACCGCAATTTACTCGTCAGAGAAAACGTACGCTGTCGCGCAGAAAACACACGGCAAGTCTTCTAGAGACTCGCATCGTACGGCGGCCTAGCACGATGATAAAATGCCTCGTACTCGTGTTTTCCCGTTCCCGACGAGCGCGCATAAAGGCGCTCCCTTGATATTCCGTTCCCGACTGGATCGCGAGCGACTTTTAGCACGCACGCATATATTACACCGCGCAAACACGCCTATACGCGGACGCGCGTAACGCGAGCGAAAATACGGCGTATACGTGATCGGTGACCAGTGTGCGATTCCCATACGTTCCCATGCGAGAGAAAACAACGGCAACGCACCGCGGTGCATACGCACGTTCGCTCCGTCCGTAAAGAGAAATGTTAAGCGAATACAGCGCGAGCAGAAGTGGATACGCAATAAGCGAACCAACCAACCTTAAGGATAGCGCCAATGTACAACCGCGTATCTGACAATACCTTAATGCTCGTTTCTGACAACCGATCAACGCTGATCGTATACCTCTATCCGATGCATACGCGGAGAAAGAAACGCGTGCGTGCCGCGCGATGTCGAGGATCGAGTGTATTTCGACCCTATCGTCCACCTAGTGACATTTGGCACGCCGGATACGTTCGCTCGCACACGTAAGTAGGCGCAGCTGAGCGACGACGTAAAGAAAGACGGTCACTGTAGATCGGCACTGCCTAACACTACTGCTGCACAGGTTTTCGCGGGTACAGAGTGGGGGGGCTAGTCAGGAACAAAGAAAAGGAGGCTCGAAACTGACCGACGACGACGAGCCCACGAGCCCCCGACGACGACGACGACTACGACAAGCCGACGAGCGAGCGACAGCCTGATACCTCCGCACTTCGCGAGCACTCTCACGCATTTATCGATGTCAAACGTCTCTGCACCGTAGAAGCACCAGGCGTCGTTTCTTACGGGCCGAACGATTGGCCGACCGGTGCGCGAGTGCACTGCCTCGGCCAATCGGGTAGAACGATACGGCGCTGCCGTACGAGCCGCCACCAGCACCGGTGGTGTCACGTGAATCTCATGCCCGAAAACAAAACAAACAGCTGGCCGTGTTCCTTGCCTCGCTCTCTTCCAACGCTGTCGTGCGTGTACTTTTTCATACACGATATTCGTGGCGGAATCTCTTTTCCATGCACGATGCAACGAGAATGGAATCTCGCAACTGGACGTTGCGAAGAATAATTAGCCGGACACGCTGCTACCGATCGCATCGGGAATCAGCTTGTTACCCGACGATCGATTTTTCTAATTATCTCGGTATACTTTTGCGGGATTTTTTTTTTTTTTTTTTTTTTTTTCTCTTTTCTTTTCTTTTCGTCTTGGTATTTATTTGGTCGCTTCGCGAGAAAGATAATTTATGTTTTTTTTATGGAAAATTATGATGGTTAGGGTGGTAGCAAAATTATCGATCAATGGTTCGTTGTATCGAGGATCTTAGGAAAAGTGCGTTTGAAAATTCATAAAATCGCGCCATCTTCTGCATCCCACTTACCGTCGCCCATGCTTTTTAAAATTGGTACTTCTGAATCTATTGGGATCTATACGGCGTGCGGTGTCGTGTTTGAATGCAACGGATCGATCGTACGATTAAGAGTAATTTTATAATTTTTGTGAATCGTGGTAGCGATTAACATGCGTCGGGAGAGAACAGGATGCGGGAATCTACGGATTTCTGCGGTTTTCGTCAAAGGTTAGAAGGATTTCTTGGAAGGTGTTGCGTGAACTTCGAGCTGATGATCGATTCGTAAGTTGGAAAACGTTTGTAATTTTTTATCCGTACTGTGTTTGATTTCAACGATAATTAATAACGTTTGAAAGAATGTAAGCACGTGTTCACGGGTATATACGTTCGAACGATTTTTATCGTTTTATCGTGCCGTTATTTACGAGTGCAATTACTGCATTCATTTGTCATGTTCGTGATAGAAAAATTTATACTTGCATGTTCGTACTTGCGTATTGCGATGTTTTCAAGTCGTATGTTTAAAATCTGCGATTCAAATCTGCATGGAAATATAAAATTATACGTAGCTAATGCAACGATTATCGGGAAATTTTACCGAAACTGTAAATTATAAATATACTTATATCCGTACAGTTAGATCAAACAATCGAAATAACAGAAGAAGAAAAATTGTTCTTACGTTCTTTCATTAATAGATAGTTATTCTAATAAATTACCAACTGAGTTTTTATATTAATTCTTTTTTTTTTTGTAAAAATAATTACTATCCAGAGTTTCATTATACCTTCATATTTTTGCTATGTTCGAAGAAGTAAGAAAAGTTTGAGTTAAACGACTTAAAGTGTTAGGTTTTGCATTCGAGTTACAAAATATGAATTAAGATATATATTTTTCTTCGTTGATAAATTCATTGTTTTATTTATTCATTCTTTTTCAATGTACAATTTTTCAATCCTCGAACCTTTTGTATACCGATTTCTCAGATATAATCATTTTGCGATGTTTAGATGTAACAATATTTTTCACGATTCGATTACATTCGAGATACAGGGACAATATCGAGCAATGCAAGTGCATTTTGAAGCACAATTTGTAACGCGTGTAGCATATATAATCTTGCGATCATTGTTGGAATCAAATGATCATAAGGTTCCTATAATGAAACAACAGTATATAAATAATAAATCGTTAATCTTGTAAGAATTAAGTTAATTATGGATAAAACTTACGGTTAATATTCTAATTCTGCGATAATAAATACTAAATTTTTGGCACAGTCTTGAGAGAAATATGCATATTACTTGTGGATTTGTCTGAAAAACAGGTTCATATTTCAAACAATCCTTTATCATTTCTTGGTACCCGATAACAAAATTATATATCAGTTCCGATTCGACCTAGAAATTATATCCTTGTTAATTCATTATTTTCTCTTGTTTACTAATTAAAGATACCGATAATTCAGTATTTATTAAATATAGTACCTCCTGGTTTAGCAGAGAAAAATCTATTTGACTAACATGCGGTAAATCAGGATATTCTCCCGTTAATCTTTTATTGTTATACTTTTCAATAATAGCTGTTATTCTTGCTGCATTGTATAGTATAAAGGGTGCACCTAAAAACTGATAACGATAGAAATTGTTCATTTATAAATTCTAATAAGAATAAGAATAAAATTGCACGATGGATGAACCTTTGGTATTTGTGGTGGCTTTGTCAGTTGCAAAATTACATCCGATAAAAACAGGACGACTTGGTTTCACAGAAAGTAATTCAAATGTAACCGTTGCTTTCGCAAGGTTTTCAAGGAAATAATCTTCTGTTTTTACATTGCATTCTTGTGCTTCAAAATACTTCTGTTCGTTCAGTGTTTTTAATTCTTTGATCTTCCTCTCAATGTATTCTTGCCATGTTAATTTCGTTTCCTTACAATTTGTCTCTACGTTCTTCACAACTCCGCATATACACTTCTCATAATTTTCTTTCACGTTTCCTTGCGATTTGGAGGTGAATACAAGTTTGTAATTAGAACATTCATCTGATATTTTACACCCATGCAGACTTAAAATTTTCTCGTTAACACATTGTATCAAGCGTAATCTTGCGGTTGTGAGTTCCGATTCTTTATCCTCGAGCGATTTTAAACTAAATACCTTGTCGACCGAGAAAGTTCTTCCAAAGTCACATTTGGATGTTACAGCTGCCTTGATTGAGTTCTCTATAAGAGGAGTACGTTGCAAAAACAGGCAAAGTCTTTCTCTCTCCAACAGATACTTTTCTATTTTCATCGACCAATTGCTGCTAGATGATATTAACAACTGTAAAACCTGTGAACACCGATATCTGTTACTCTTGGAGTTAGGTTATGTTTGTTTCTCTTATGATAGTATTTTCTATCATATTTTACCTGATTTACAGTGTCTGCATCGGTCTTGTTATTTATTTCACCATCTCGAATATGCATAAAATGTTGGAAAACTGTCGTACACTTTCCAGCACATTTGTCTGTATCTTTTAACAAGCTGTTCCATACTTTAAGGCTAGGTAAAAAATATAATTCACCATTTATTGCTAAATTGTCATTATTTACTTTAATAACTGAAGTATTCTTGCAAGGATTACCACTTAAATATGAAGTTACATTGTTTATAAGTGTTTGCATGCAAATGGATGTGTTTTCCATTTGTGACTCCATGTGGTGGTTAATTCTAATATGAAGGACCTCTGAACTATATATATAGTTTCATTTACAAGACAATATCATCCTCAAGTGATGTTGAGTGCAATCATTAAAACTGTTTAAAAACTACAGCAACCTATACTGTCTATTCTGATCTGAAAACTTTCTATAATTATTTTACAAAGAATGAAAAAAATACTGCAGATTTATTCTCTGCTAAATTTGAACTTACAGGATGGAGTTGTTAAATTTAAATACAGTACCAATTATAGTCCTGTTATAATTATTAAAACAGCTGTAATTTTCAATATTTTCTTTATTAGAGTCACAAGTAAAATGTGCAAATATGTGATTATAAATATTAACATTAATACAATGCTCGCTATACTTAAGGTACACGTATATCTAACAAAATCATTACTCCGTTACAAAAAAATATTATACGGGCCTGAATGAGCGCGTATCTCCCATAAATTAATGAACTAAACGTTGGCCTGAACGTCTTAGGAATAAGTCTAGAAAACAAAAAAAAAAAAACTTAAAAGAAATCTATCACAAAATTGGAGCAATAAAATACAGAAGATTTTTCCATAAGTACACAATACTATAGTATACATCAAAATGACTCAAAGAAGATTCAGTGCAAGAATATTATTACAACCTTCAGTGATTGTAAATCAACCTCGTACAGTCATGATATGATTGCATAAAAAAAAAAATCTTTCTCCAAACGACAAACCAAACCACCCAGATTATTCTCTTCTAAAAACAATCGAATTTTGTGTACCGTTCAAAATACTTCCCTCTAGTCTTTCTTCAGGCCTCGTAAATCATATTTAAATTTTCCCGCCGCGTTCCAAGCTCGTAACATACCGCGAACCGATGCGACGCGCACAAGAATCATCGTAAGAAGCAAGTTTCTATTTAAGCGTATCTAGACTGACTATCGTTAAGTAAATTTACTCGGCCATAATACAGCAATTAAATCCTAATAATTTACATCGTTCTCTTTGGTATCGATTATCACATAGAATGGTCGTACTTCACGTGAGCTATCGCAGCCAGTTCCTTGCAAAACTCTTCCGTCACTATCACGCTCTCTAACAGAATGTTCTCCTTTTCCCTGAAAGCACAAAACAATATTTTAATAAGAACCTAGTTTCGAGATTAAAAATAATACTGGTTACATATTAAAAAATGCAACGCTATATCTAACGAAACAAACAAAAGTCTGTATTCTACTTAACACGTTGACCGCCACGCCATATGTTTTGTTCAGGACGCCACGGCTCAGGACACCACAGTGATAGATAGAAAATTCGATAAAAATGAGTCTCTCATTTAATCTTCTGATAAAAATTTTTAATCATTGAATAGCGCACATTTTATTTCAAAGTATTCTCTGATCAGCGATGATCAAAATTTATTAATCGTTAATGTTTATTGAACTTCTACGATTATAAACATTTGAAGCACTCCGGTCACCGATGACCACCTTGGCGCTACACGAGAAACAATCTGTGGTCAGATATAACCACCGTGGCGGTCAACGTGTTGAATTTCTTCTGTTTACTCCCGAAAATAATTCGCTCACGGTCACATTTTCATTTTCTCTCATTCCATTCATAGATTAAACACGCGCTCGATATCTTCCTTATGGTTCCAAATACTTGAATCACGCTGTTCCAAATTCTTGAATCACGCGGTTCCAAATACTTGAATCACGCGGTTCCAAAAACTTGAATCACGCGGTTCCAAAAACTCGAATCACGCGGTTCCCAATTCTTTCAGTCGCAGACTTTCGTACATCCACGCGGCAATCATTGTCGATCACCACACGTTTCTAAATTATTAAACAATAAAATGGTTCGTTATTTCCCACATAGCCTACCCATCATGAGAACCATCTTCCAGCAATCGTTCCCGCGTCTCCTTCAGCATCTGCTTGTGCTCCTGTATCTTGAGTACCTCGTTCACCAACTGCTTAACAACTTTTTGTAAGCAAGTGAACAAGTTCTTCGCGCCGGGTGCCAACGGTAGGAGAGGGTTGAGTAGAAATTCGTGCAGGTACGGATGAGGTAAAAGCGCCAGTCTTGATATAACCACGGTTAGTTGAAGGTTGACCTCGTACTTTTGCTTTGGAATATTCACCACCTTCTCGAAAAGCATCGTCATGAACGGGCCCATGTAGAACCTTACGGAGCAATGATCTGCTTCCGGTCTGGAGTCGGAACTCGCGGACTCGTCCACGGTGACCGCCTCCAGTGGCCAGGCCATTAAGGAACAATCGGTTAGCACAGTGGAATACTGTCTCTCTAGATCAGCCGTGTATCGCATGTAACTGTTCACGTCCGGGTCTGTTTGTAGATAATGCGGAATCAAGGACAGGAAACTGAAAAAACGGAAATTGAAATTAATCGATGTTATTCCGTTTGTGTATAAGATTATCGTATATGAAATGAATTGATATTATACCGTTTGTATATAAGATTATTGTGTATAAAATTAATTGATATTATTATTGGTATTATTGTTTGTGTATAAAATGGTGTGGATATAGGCTATTGGAAGTATTAAGTCGCGCTAAATTCAGTTTAAATTAAGCGATATCAGTATCGTTGTTTAAAAATATTAAATCTCTAGTAGCACTTTCATTTATTTTTATTAATTATATTAAAGTTAGAGTTATGAACCAACGGTAGAACCACCGACGATTAAAATGTATTTGTACCGGAGAGATAAAAAATGACAATAGAAATTTGCAAATGTATAGCGTATCGAAGTGAGTTGATTAAAAAGAAAAAATTAATCAACGTAATCGTGACTTATTCGTAACTTCTGTTGACTTTTTTTTATGTTGCACGAGTTCTAAGCGTGTGTAAATTCCTGAACCACTTTTCTTTCAATATCCTGTTTTTTTTTCCTTTTTTTTTTATGAATCGTGAAATTAATTTTGATAAATCGTTCGTTTTTTCAATAACTTGCTTACCAATTTAGGATTCTATGAATATTACGAGGAGCTAATGTTCGACTATGATTTCGTTCGTGAGAGAGGTCCAGCGAACCCTTCTTTTCCCTTTCCCTCTCGTCTTCTTCGTCGCTCCACGATGCAATTGTACTATCCCATGCAGTGTTATCGTAATATCCTCGTGTCGATAGATACACCAATGCGAGACAGTGTAATATATGTTCGTTTCGTTTCTCTATCATTTCCTCGAACAGTTTCAACGTTTCTAGCGTTAAATCATCACTGTCGGTGAAACAGTTGTCTATCAGCCTGTGCAGCACGGGTGATGTCCATACATTTGGTATTTCGGGGGCCGTGGCCTCTCCCACGAGCCAATAACTCATTTCTAAAATAGAAAAAAATCTCATTAACATTACGCACGCGTATTTTTCAAATACAAAATAAAATTTGTATATTTAAATATAATTAATGCAATGCAACTTCAAAAGTGATCTCTTTGTTTTATTATTATAATTATTATTTATGATTCAATCTCCTCAAAATTTCAAATAATGAAAAACTTCTAGTCACTTCTTCTGTCAAATGTTATAAATAAATAAAAAATTGTATCAACTTATGAAGATAGGTGTGCACACCTGTACACAAGGCGGTGGACGTTAATAGTTTCATACATTTAGTGATGAGCGCCGTGATCAGAACAACGTGATGCTCGGACAGAGCTGGTGTCACAATTTTCTCAAAAAAATTCACTCTAATGTTTTTCGCCAACGTTACAGCTATATTTGGATACGCCTCCTTTATGAGCTGATCGCAGTAATCGAACCACATGAAGAACGCAGCGACCTGCCTGCAGCCAGAGAATTTCTTCTTTTTCGTCCAAGTCGGCGAATCTAAAGTCCAAGTGACATCCACGCTGTCGATCTCGGTTGGATCTACGTGCGCTGGAATGGCGTTGAATAAATTCTCTAATCTATTTGGTATCAGTGTCGTTAAGTCGCTGTTTGCTATCATTTGGGCAAACGACAGATCGTTGAGGCATGCGAGAGCCATTATTCCCTCGCAGGCTCTTATCCTCACGATATTGTCCTGAAAAAATGGATCAATTATTTTCATCGTTCTTTGAGTTAATGGATACGTTATGCTGAGATATTTGATAATATATTTATTTACTATCAGGATGTTAACTGTATCGACTCTGAGGCACATTTATATATTTTTAAAATTTGGTAAAATGAAAGTAACACGATGGACTATTTTTATTTATATGTGTAGTACCATCATTTAGTTTATATTTAAATTTTAATATCTATATTTGTGTTTTATTGACAAAAACTGCATTGGTCTCCGTATCAAGAGCACTGATGGTTTGCCAATTATTTAATATATTTTTTAAATTTGGTAAAATGAGAGTAACACGATGGATTCTTTTCATTTACACGTGTTGTACCATCATTCAGTTTATATCTAAATTTTAATATCTATATTTCTGTTATATAAATTTATAACGTTACTCCTTAAAGCACCACAGTGAAAATGTCGAGGTGTTAACATTAACCAGCAACCTTAAATCTCATAAAGACACCAAAACCACTCCCTTACCGCGGTATTTATGTAACTTAGTAAGGCATCTAGTAGAAGGCATTTCGATTTTTGCGGTGTCTTCGGTCGCAGCAAATTCTGATCCTCGCTCGCGCAATTAGACTCCTCGTAACCACCTCCGTACTCGACGTCCAACTGCAGATCCTGAAGATTCTGCAAGTGCGTGTCTATCTCGTTCATCAGACCCTTATCCTCGCCCTTCTGCGATTCATCGTAGTATCTAGAATCAGAGGACTGTGCCGTGATCCCGGAATTTTCATCGCAATTCGGGTTCTGAATTAGCGGACTCGAGGATTGCGAGACATTCTCCACCTCCCTGGAAGATACCGATTCGTTCGATTGACTAGACGATCCTCTCGTCGTGTCGGCCTTGCTGGACGATCTGTTAGACCCAACCGATCTTCTCCTATCGTTCTCCGAGTTGAACAAATTAGGATTTATCAGAGTGACCGCCTGTGTGTCCAACGGTTCGAACAAAGGATTCGAGTTGTTCCTTCTCCTTGCCGGAATATACGTAACCTTCTCCACGTCCACTCTTTCGGTATTGCTTCTCGCTGTGGTATTTTGCGTCGGAATGCTCGGAGCATCGTTTATTATATTAGTCAAGTTAGGATACTTGCAGACTAGATAGCAAATGGTGAGGAGGAACTGGACCTCCTCGGCCTCCATGGGCGAAGGAGAGTTGCCATTGCAGAGAGCGATCAACTTCTGCACCGGCCCATAAATCGGTGCGTGATGGAGCAAAGGATTCTTCGAATTAGCCAATAGTTTCCTCAAAAAGGACAGACAGACCGTCCTCATGCCAGGTGGGGCTTCTGCGCTGGCTAGAGTAGCCAACAGATCCAGTAGCATAAAATTCAACAGGTACTCCAGACACGGTCCCGGCGCATTTTCGCCTCTCTCCTCTTCGAGCAGCAGCTCCAGTAACCTATCCAGGTACCGTGGTATGCCAGTGTTCTCTATGGACACCTTGCTGTCTGACAGATGGTTCACATAGAAGTTCATGAGCAGCTTCCAGTGGTAGGTGAAGTCTTGCAGTGGCGTGGCAGGCGGTGCTATCTGTGGAAAAGAAAGATGCATGAGTACACGATAAACGGATAATCGGAACAGCGGCCAGGGGATCGTATTACGTCTTCCGGGTCGTCGTTGAGGAAAGACAAGTAGGACGCGAAGCACGGCAGATTATTAAACGTACACATGTTAACGAGCCGCGACCGGTCGTCCGCAGGTGTAACTAGAAATAATTACATAAGCGGTTAAATATACGACGTACATGTCCGATTAGACGGTACCAATACACGTTCCGACCGGAAAGAGCCCGTGTGCCGACATCGCTTCGAAAATCGCTGCACCGGGGTTTGTTCGCGTATTTTTATTGGCGCCAAGCGAGCGTCGTTTGAACGGTCCATCGCGCGACGAGGGAATAAAAATTTTTCAGCTACCGACAGAGCTGTTTATCGGTCACGATGGTCGAATACACGGTGTTGAGATCGATATTGGCTGCGAGCGAATAAATACAACGGCACGTGTGACGGTGTGTTGCGGTTGAACTGGGATATCTCGTCGCGTACGACGCAAAACGTATACATTGCCGCGGTACGATCGATGCGCACTGCAACGTCTCTCGATGTTGTTTTGCCGTGTTCCGTAATGGACGGAGGAAAATAATATCTAAGGACAGATGTGCGTTTTTTTGTTCTTTTTTTTTGTATTTTTTTTTTTTTTTAAAATCGAGCAAAGGCGACGCGCAACCGGGTGGCCGACGACAGAGGCGACGACGATATGGCAGAGCTTATCAGGGTTATCACTCACCACGTCAATGGCATTCTTCAACGCCATTTGAATGCCACTAATCATCTTAACGAACTGTCCGTATCTGGTCCACGATTATTTCTCGCTATACGCGTGCCTCGCCGCTCTTCCTCCGACGATTCTCACCTGCTTCTGCATAATTCCCCATTGTTCGCTCGCATATATACCGCGAAATGTCGGGCCCTTTTGACAGGTTATATCTCCGACGGTTGGACACCAGACGGCGTCTTTGTCGCCGCGCAAATTGTGTGACGTCAGATATGGTAATTAGAAAAAAAAAGGTAGTAGGATGGAAAACGGAGGTACCATTATCGATGAGCGATACAAGCTCGTGTCGGTGGTTTTAAGCGAGGTTGCTCGTGAACAGCTCATTCCGCATCTTCCTCGTGTTTTCACACGAACCAATTCTATCCACTTGTACGTGTTAGTGGTTCAGTGTCTGGCGCATGAGCGTACTGTTTTTGTAACGCAGTCTTCCGTCACTTTTAGTGGCAATACGCTCTCCTTCCCTTGAGTTACCTGTTTATTACTCGTTTTTCAGCGGTCTCTTTTCCAACGATATTCGTTTCTCTTCGCTCGATGCTTGGTTAGTGATTAAAACGACCGAGAGGAAATTAATTTGACCGGAATCATTTTTGTGGACTGTATTATAGATTTGTAGAGCGAAAGGATGCGAAATGGGGCAAATGGCGGGAAACGGCGCGAAACGCTCCCCTTTCTCTTTGAACAATATGGAAAACGAGGTAAAAGGGTGATTTATCAATGAGAGTCTGAGAAGAATCTGAAAGATCACTCATGAATTAACCGATAGTCAAAATAAGCACACGCTTAGAGGAAAAGGAGCGTCATGGAAATTTTTCAAATTTATGAATCTTTTAGATAGCAACGATACTTGTATAAGAGGACCTTAAAATTTTTGAAAAGCTCAGGATCTCTGATGATGTTAATTCGGTGTTACATAAATGTTTCTAAAGTGGCCAATGATTAGACAAAAAGAAGATTTACGATGACTTTTATTTTGCACCTTTTAACGTGTACACATCTCAACAACATTTAATCAGTTTCTCGTGAATGTAAAAAAAGTCGCGACGCTCCGAAAGCGATGAAGGCTCTCCGTCGAAATGTTCGATTCCCTGTCTTCGACGATCTTCCCCGTTACCGATCATCCATTTACTCGGTCATCGATTAAGAACAACAACGCGTATCTCGCTAAACACTACCGAACACCCTATCGAACACTTTATCAAACACTCTGCTATCTCGAAGACACGCTGTCGCGATTCTGATTGATCAGGAACAGGGTCGGATCGTATCTCTCGGAGCTGTTGATTTTTCTTACGCAATCTAGGATACAGTAATTCGATGCTCGACTAAGAGAACTCTTCGTCTTATAGGAATCTGAGTGTGTATCTTTTTTTCCATTTTTTTTTTCTCATTTTTTCTGCTTTTTTATTTCGTTAATAATTCTCTTTAGCAAAATACGCCACGGCGTGCCCGTGTCGACATCGTAACGCTAAAACTCGATTCGATGCAAGTAACGCGATCTCGTTCCGATCTTCCCGTGATTTATCGATCTTCTCCATTGTACGATCGATAGCGGTACAATTGAACAAATTTTTAATTTGCTAAGCTCCTATCTTTGTCAAATTTACCGGAAAAATGCAATTAATTAAATATTGGACTATGTTTACGAAAATTCATACCGAGAAGTGGAGCTTCTAGAAAATTATTTTACCCATCATGTATTACAAATTCTAAAATTAATTTTACTCCCGTCAAATTCAATGCTCGAGGAAGTAACTATAATAAGTCTCCAATAAAAATACACAATCGCGTTAAAATGTTTCCATACGCGTCCAAGATATCGGTAACACACGCGTTCTCGGTTAACAGCTTGAGAGTAGCATCTCGCACATCGTTGCTCGCCATTTTTTTTTTTTCAACGTACGAAACACAAAACACGAGAAATTCCATTATCGGTTCGCGATGTACCACTATCGCTGCCTATATACCCGACGAATCAGCGTCGCCTCGACAAGACCGCAACAAGATCGCAACGAGATCGCAACGAGATCGCGTCTGCTCGCCTCCATCAGGTCTAAATCGAACACCACGCTCACGCGGGTTCTCGTGATCGATCTAAGTGTGCCTACTCACCACCTTCTGTCTCCACAGTCGTCGGAGCATCGATGACGAGACACCAACAGGTGATCTTCGACGAACGTTCGAACCGAGACGCGATCGAGTATAAAGAGAACTCTCGTCGGTTGAAACAACGATCGCGAAGGAGGCTCACCTGCCTCACCGTCGACAGGTCTACTGTCTGCTCGATTTTTATCGGCCCGCACCGCGACGTCTTATCGTAGTTGCGGTAAAAATAAGTACATACAATTATAACGGCGACCTCTCGCGTCGGCGACTCGGTGACGTTCCTCCTCGTCCTGGCCAGGCTTAGCACCGCGACCCTCTTCTCGTCTCATCGTTTCGTAATCGGGAAACGTGAGTTGAATGACGAGGCTCGAGGCTCTCCGTGGACGATTGGTAGCGCCGTTTCGAGTCGCGTATCGAGGTGGGAGAAGGAAAATTTGGAGAACAGATCGATGGAGAATGGATTTTTAGTTTCGGTAGCGATCGCCAGGATCTACTTTACCTTTTTTTTTNTTTACTCCCGTCAAATTCAATGCTCGAGGAAGTAACTATAATAAGTCTCCAATAAAAATACACAATCGCGTTAAAATGTTTCCATACGCGTCCAAGATATCGGTAACACACGCGTTCTCGGTTAACAGCTTGAGAGTAGCATCTCGCACATCGTTGCTCGCCATTTTTTTTTTTTCAACGTACGAAACACAAAACACGAGAAATTCCATTATCGGTTCGCGATGTACCACTATCGCTGCCTATATACCCGACGAATCAGCGTCGCCTCGACAAGACCGCAACAAGATCGCAACGAGATCGCAACGAGATCGCGTCTGCTCGCCTCCATCAGGTCTAAATCGAACACCACGCTCACGCGGGTTCTCGTGATCGATCTAAGTGTGCCTACTCACCACCTTCTGTCTCCACAGTCGTCGGAGCATCGATGACGAGACACCAACAGGTGATCTTCGACGAACGTTCGAACCGAGACGCGATCGAGTATAAAGAGAACTCTCGTCGGTTGAAACAACGATCGCGAAGGAGGCTCACCTGCCTCACCGTCGACAGGTCTACTGTCTGCTCGATTTTTATCGGCCCGCACCGCGACGTCTTATCGTAGTTGCGGTAAAAATAAGTACATACAATTATAACGGCGACCTCTCGCGTCGGCGACTCGGTGACGTTCCTCCTCGTCCTGGCCAGGCTTAGCACCGCGACCCTCTTCTCGTCTCATCGTTTCGTAATCGGGAAACGTGAGTTGAATGACGAGGCTCGAGGCTCTCCGTGGACGATTGGTAGCGCCGTTTCGAGTCGCGTATCGAGGTGGGAGAAGGAAAATTTGGAGAACAGATCGATGGAGAATGGATTTTTAGTTTCGGTAGCGATCGCCAGGATCTACTTTACCTTTTTTTTT
>SMSQ01026139.1:0-10134 GCA_019453375.1 Ctenoplectra terminalis | reverse complement strand
AGATTTGAAAATTTTTGTTAGGAGATGGAATTGGAAAATTAGAAATTTTTTGCGAGGAGGTGGAATTAAAATATTTGAAAATTTTTGTGAGAAGGTGGAATTAGAAAACTTTTGGGAGAAGGTGGAATTTAAATATTTGAAAATTTTTGTGAGAAGGTTGAATTTAAATATTTGGAAATTTTTGCGAGGAGATGGAATTAAAATATTTGAAATTTTTTGAGGAAATGGAATTAAAATATTTGAAAATTTTTGAGAGAAGGTGGAATTAGAAAATTAGAAAATTTTTGGGAGAAGGTGGAATTAAAATATTTGGAAATTTTTGTGAGGAGATGGAATTAAAATATTTGAAATTTTTTGAGGAAACGGAATTAAAATATTTGAAAATTTTTGCGAGGAGGTGAAATTAAAATACTTGAAAATCTTTGCGATAAGATAACACTTTCGTAGAATCACATTAGTTGAAAGTAATAGAATATCTGGATATTTCTTTAAGATAAAATATAATTTAAAATCATGCAAGGAAATTTGAAATACCTATTTTAATATTTAAAGCTTGTAATTCTACTGTTATTGTTTCTTTGGTTGTCTCGGCGATAAAATAATTATTGGTCACTTTTAATCGTAACACATATAATGGTAATTGGTGTGAAACTTGACATCAAGGTTTTCTTTACGAGACGAGAATAAATGTGTAGAAAACAAGAGTTAGAATTTCTTAGAATCACTTTAAAAAAAATGTATCATCAAGGAATGTGACTCATATACAACATATTTCTTCCTTCATACTACACGACCTTGCCCCAGATAAGATTCAGATTGTTTGTCGAGATGTAACACTGTTCTCTCTTTTAAAAAATTTCATTCCAGGAAATCATGTGTTCCAGTTAAGAATATTAAACTTGTGACATAAACTATTTTTCCTATCTCGCGTAAGATATTCTCTTTTTTTCAAATTAAACGAATAAACAAAATATTATTACTCACAAATCTACTGCAACGATCTACTTATTATTTTCAAAATTCCATTTGACTATTGCGAAAACTTAGAGTGTTCTTTTGGAAAGAAAAAAAGAAAATTGTAAATGTTTACGATTTCTTATTCGTTCGGTTAATTTACTTTTATTTTAAAATTGGAGAAGTGTTTCAATCGATGAAAATATAGAATTTAATTAACACTAGAGCTACCAAAGCGGTCAAAATGATCAGCTTTTCTCGTAGAAATTCTATAAATTTACTATGACGCAATTTTGAGGATTTTTCATGATTTTCTGTAAAAAATATAGCTAAAGATTTATTCTTCTTACGTTATATATTTTTCAGAACACCTATCATTTTTATTTCTTATTTTTTATTGAACTAAAAAACATAATCTCTGGAAAAAATTATGCATGTCGCAAAGGGATAAGAACTTTTGTTTTTCTAATTTTTAAATATTTTAGACCGACAAAATATGCGATATTAAAGAAATAAATGCAACAAATTAAATATCTATTTGTATAAAAATAAATTTCATTTAGAATGATACAGAGTATCAGATAATCATTTAGAATCGTTAAGAATGTATCTTTCAAAGCTCAACCAAAGAACCAGTGTTCCCGTTTCTCTCACCTTATGGCTCTGCAATTGGTTTATCTTCTCGGTCATAAGATCGTGAAAGTATGGGTGGAATCTGTAGACGGAGCCGTCGATTCCGACTGTGACGCTGTTTTCGCCCATTCTGTTTAGCAACGTGGCGATCGCAGCACTGGCCAAGTGAGCTGCCCTCCTCGAAACAACCGAGCAAACGTACCTGACGTTCTCGCAATCCTGATCACTTACGTTCCGTAGACCTAATTCAGCTAACACCTCACGACAGTTCGTGTATTTCCCTTTGGCATCGCTGAAATGAATTATAAAAAGAATTAATGTTGAAACGTTGGCAAGAAAGCTCGTTACAATCGTGTATAGTTGTTCCTCAACCAATTACTAGATTCGTAACAATTGGAACCGAGGCTCTCCATGGTTCATTGGTAATCGTTAAGATTCAAGATTGCAAAAATTTTAATAAAGTAACAAAACGAAAATGGAACGCGAAAAATCTAAATTGTGAAATTCCATTTAAAATATGATTTACAGCATAAGACACGCTGTCATCGGATAATTAAAATTGTTCAGAACTAAATTTTCCCGAGAAGACTTTTATAAATTTCCGTATCCTCCCGAGAGAAAAATAAAATTGTAAAATTGTAAATAATAATAATAATAATAATAACAATAAATTGTAAAAATTTTCAGAGCGATATATTCCCGAGAAAAATTTTATAAATGACCAGAAATAATTCCTCAGGGTAGTATTTTGTGAAGAAAATATTCTAGAGTCATCAGACAATTAGAATTCTCGAGGAAAAAATTTTTATAGGTCAAAAAATTAGGATTCTTAATAATTGTATATTCTGGGGAAAAATTAATTCAAAAGGGAATATTCTCGAAACAAATTTTATGAATGATCGACAATTCATTAGAACTATATCTCTTCAAGAAAAAAAATATATATATGTATATATTTGTTGGGAAAAAAAATTATATTAACCCCTAAAAATATTATTATAAATTGAATTTTGAATCAGTTATTATTTAATATTAATCCAAATATTGATATCACTGGATAAATCTTATAATAGCAAATACAGCATCTATAGATAGAACTTAATAAAAATGTGCTACTACATACATATATATATTTAAATATAATTTCACGTTACACCAATACTCACTTTTCAATTTCTGAGACGTATTTCGTGAAGAATTTGCCCCGTTTTTTAAGATCGCTGGGACATTTTCCACCAAAGAGTAATCCAGCGTTCACCACCTTCTCGAGAACCAACCTCGTCAGTTCTCCCATGTACATGCCCGAGATCATTTTCTCGAACAACTGTTTCGAAGGATTGATCGAGTTTTCATCAATGGCGCGATCGAACTCCGTGAGGACGAAATCGAGAACGCCACCCTCGCCGAAGGCACCCCATTCGGTGTTGATCAGCATATGTGGCTTGTCCGGCGAATATTTTCCTGGAATCGCGCACTCCACGTTCTTCGTCCTCTCTACGTAACAGGCGTTGGTACCAGTTCCTGGAGAATTTAAAAAAAAAAGGGAAATTAAAGTTGAGTCTTAGGTATTTTTCTCGTGTCTACTGATACCTTTTTTGTTTTAAAAATTAAAGAGTGAAAAGAATTAAAATTTTCGTAAATATCGCGGGTGGAGATTTGTAAAAAAATTCGTTTCTGAATCATTAAAGTAGAATATTATATACTTTTTTCGCGATTAGTGGTAACTTGTTTAACTTAAATTTTAATTCGTTTCACTCTCTAATTTTTATTATTGAACAAATTTTCGTAAATATTGCGGGTGGAGATTTGTACTAAAAAATTCGATTCTGAATTATCAAAATTTAATATTAAATATTGTTTTTCGCGAATAATGGTAACTTGTTTATCTTAAAAATTAGGAAGAAAGAAAAGAATTAAAATTTATTAAGAAGAAAATTTTAGCGAATATCGCAAGTGCGAGTCCCTATTAAAAAATTAGTATCGCTTAACGAATACTAAATTATCAGCTCGAGATTATTCGCGACTTTATTTTTACATCATTTCACGCTATTCATTCGATGAGATTATCGGAGCGATAAAAATGAAATTTCTCTGAAAGCCAATATCGCAATATCTATAGAAACATAGTTACATAACGCATATTGAATAATGTATTACCCTAATCGGAAAGAGTCAGCCTGTATACTTCAGATTAGTATAATATATTGCTACCACTGGCTCGATTTGCGTAAAGTTCTTAACTTCTTTCAAATTAGAAAAAGAAAAAGAATTGCACAGAAAATAAAATATTTTTCTGCATAAAATAAAATCACAGTAATATCTTTTGCAATATTCTCGATTTTTACACCATTATAATTTTTCATAGAACGTATTTTAATTAAAAAAAAAAAAAAAAAATGTTTTTCATTAAAAAAGAAGGAAATTCTGTCGAAAAATAGTAAATGCTTGTAACAAAGTTAACAAAATGGATAATTTTTTTCATTCACGTACCAACGATCAATCCGATACGGCAGTTTCTGTTTTTCCAAGCACACGACATCAGCGTGCCAGTGGTATCGTTCAGAATGGCACACACGTCGATTTTTACGTCCTGTAGAGTAAATCATAGTTAGCACAGCGTTTGCAATTAGCCACGGCCAGCTACGTACGCAACGATCGTCCCTGCTATTGTTTTCAATGCTCATTGCTCATTAACACGAACGTTATGAAATCACTGACCAATTTAGATCTTATCTGTGGTGAGTGTCCTATCTCTTTTAACACATTAACCAAAGGGATCTCGTTGTTGCAAATTTTACAGTGTAACGCGCGTAACTTTTGGAAGGAATTTGTATCCGAAACGTAGATTCTTAATTTTAATCTTGAGCTAAAGCGATTATATTTGAAACTAATATCTCGTACGTAGTTCTTGGCCATTTTTGTCTTTTTAAAAAATTCCGACATAGATCCTCGATGTGTTAACCCTTTCACAGTTTAGTCCGTACGTTTATGAACAGAGCGATGAATGGTCTGAGTGTTTAATTCGTATCGCTCTGTTTACTTCGTTGAACATTTAGACAATTTATAGACAAAGATGTGAAGATGGAAGTCTTTTTTTAAACGCAGTATTAGAAGGCAGTATTGGTTTGATTTGTCGAGCAGAGAAATTTAAGTACAATGTTAATTCACACTAGGACCAATTATTAACTTCAAAAATATTTTTAAAAGTATTTTTTTTACTGTTTCAGTACACATAGGACTATTTTCGATTATAAAAAAATATAGATAATTTTTGTACCATTTTTCGTAATTTTATTTATCTGTGAAAGGGTTGAAACGTATATTTCCCTTTTTTTTTAATTAAATTTTTGATAAAGTTATTATAAAATTTACAAACTTTGCCCTTATTAATCGAAACTTTTGAGTAATAAAATAATCAACTTCCATTTATTTGAACGATAGTCTTAAAATGAGAACCAGTACGATATTTAAAAAAGGAACGATTATTTAATATATTCAGTAGTATAAGAGAGTAAATATATTTAATATTCGGTATTAAAAAGAAAAAAAAAGATTATTTAATATATTCAGTACCATATGATAGTTAATATATCTAATATTCGATATTAAAAAAAGAAAGATTATTTAATATATTCAATAATATAAAATAGTAAATATATCTAGTATTCGAAATTTTTTAAATCGATAGAGCTGGTATTATTTTTTATTTTTTAAAATAAAACAAGATCACTCACGTTCCTTCTTGCGATCGCTTCTTCAAGTAGAGCAACAACGTCCTGATCCACTACACCACTGCAGTTAAAACCCTTTGTCCACCTGACCAGGTAGCCTGTAGTTAATCCTTGTTGATTCAAAGGAAAGCTGAAGGTGAATCCGAGAGGTAGAACGTGATCCTGAAGGTCCAGGTCCTTAACAAACAGCGCTAAACACTGGGCTATGTGATCAAAGAGTTGCGTACCGGTCCCTAACATCAGGCTCTGTGGTATGGCATAGATTTTGCTCTTCATGTCGAAGTTCTGGCCGTCTAGGGTAATCAACAGCACCCTGAAATTCGTCCCGCCCAAATCCAGGGCCAGAAAGTTACCCTTCTCTGTAAATCGATAATAATTGAAGTAGTATGATTGATTTTGTGAAACGTTTCTTTTTTTTTCTTTTTTTTTTTCGCATTGAAACTGGAAATTGGAGATCTTTCTTTTATTAAGGGTTGATATCGTGAAAGTGACATGATTGGTTTTCTAAAATATTTTTCCTATCAAAAATAGAAACAGAAATTGAGGGTTAAGATAATTAAACTATGACTGAGTTTGTAAAATATTTTTCGCACTGAAAATGAAAATTGGAAGTTTTTCTTTTATCAAATAATATAATTGGTTTTCTCAAATATTTTTCGTATCGAAAATAAAAATTGAAATTCAGAGTTAGGATAATTAAACTACAGTGATTGAGTTTGTAGAATATTTTTCACACTGAACATCAAAATTAGTTCTTACATTAAAGGTTTTCAAAAATATTTTCCACACTAAAAGTGGAAATTTGAAAGCGTAACTCGAAACAAAACTACTATTTTGTTCCTTCTTAGAGTTTCTCGTGTCCTCTTACCTGTGCCATCAGGAAGGTCTTGGACGTAGGTTGTGAAACACTTCACGATAGCCTGGCTATGCGTTTCCTTGGACAGACCTTTGCGAATTTCATCATCGAGCTTCTGCATAACCATGCGAAGCTGGTCATCGGAAAGGATTAGGTCCTTACAAATATCTCTTATCTGCGGCAAACGAAAATGAAAACTTGTTATTGATCGACCTGAATGTAATAGCTTGGATAGGTTTTCAATATTTGACCTATTTCTTTTTCTTTCTTTAATTCGGTACAAGCTCAATTTCGATGAAAATAAATCGTCAACTCCAGATGTCTTCCTTTTATATCTATTATAATAAACCGATGAAGTAATCGGAAGAAACGAGTCGAAAGAATGCACGTGGGGTTTTCTATACACATCTCTGCAATCAGTTTTACGCGCACGCACGAGCGCACGTGTGCGAACACTTGGTGTCGCGAACCGGAAAAATAATTGCGGACAATTATGGAGAGGGTAACAAGAATCGAAGGGATAGTCGAGAGTGCACAATGGAACAATGTGAGAGAACGTGTTGCTATTTTTATTTCCAATTGTACTTCAAGATAAAAATGTTAAATTTGATCATTAATTCTTAATATTACGTTGTCCCGAAAATTTCTTTCCTTATCTTCGCGCAGCAACTTTGTCTGCCAGTGTTTATATAAACATACAGTCTTGTTTGTCAAACGAGAGACGGAGAAAAGTAATAGAGCAAAATTGATCGTGTATAAAATAATAATATATTGTAAAACGTAAAATATTATGCATCCGTTGCTTATGAATAAAACGGAAGAAACTTTTGGGACAGCCTAATATTACATTAAATAGAATTTGGAACACGGTGTAGATAAAGTGTTAACAGTTAATAGGGGGAAAAGAAAGAACAAAATGTGGAACAATTGATATTCATTAAACGAGCGACGAGCAATTAACGGCGTCACGTGGTTGGAAAAAATTAAACTGCTCTTGATCGAGCCACGTTTTTGTTTCGATTCTGATACTTGAAAGATTTGGTCTCGTTTTGTCCCGATGGATGGCCAGAGAGAGAGAGAGAGAGAGAGAGAGAGAAAGGAGAAAAATCAATTGGAAAGGTCGCTCGCCTTTTCCGCAAGGTCCTCGAGAGCGAAGGTCGTATATTTGGAACTGATCAAACACGAAACGTAGTATTTAAGTTCGTGTTTTTATTTTCTAAGTAATATTTTGATTTTTTGTTAAACAGTATTTAGGAAATTATTTTTTTTATTAACGATTCTTTCTTTTTTCTAAATTAATTTTCTGTAGATGAATTTAAACAGTATTTAGGAAATTATGTTTTTATTAATGACTCTATCTTCTTCTTTTCTAAATTAATTTTCTGTAGATAAATTTAAATAATATTTAGGAAATTATGTTTTTATTAATGACTGTATTTTCTTTTTTTCTAAATTAATTTTTTGTAAATGAATTTAAACAGTATTTAAGAAATTATGTTTTTATTAACGATGCTATCTTTCTTTTTCTAAATTAATTTTCTCTAGATGAATTTTAACAGTATTTAGGAAATTATTTTTTTTATTAATAATTCTTTCTTTTTTCTAAATTAATTTTCTGTAGATAAATTTAAACAGTATTTAGGAAATTCTTTTTTTTTATTAATGATTCTTTCTTTTTTCTAAATTAATTTTCCGTAGATAAATTTAAAATAATAATCATAGCTTCGTACTTGAAAAATTTTGTCTTCAATTATCTCCTCTGTCTTTAATTCTCTAAATTAATCTAGTTTAATATTTAAAAAGAAAGAAATATGTGTTTCAAGCATTGGAAAGATTCACTGTAAATTCACAATCAAAATACGATAAAGTTCAAGTTCACAGTCATCCATTATCACTGCAATATCTCCCCTTTTAATCGAATTTTTCTCCATTCTTAAGCTACTGCAAACACTTTATACGCCTGATACACCTTGTGGCGCCAGTGTGCTTTCGAGTTCATCGTTTATTCATCTGAAAACGCGGAAACTAATAAGTATGCGAGTTAGCCTGTCAAGTTCAAGTATAACGTAACAGTTCTTAGACCAATGTGAATTGCTTTCTTGCGACATGCTTCGTCGAGTACTTAGAAAAAACGAGAGGAAACTGTTGGAACGTGCAGAGATATCGATACGATCGAGTGTAAAGGAAATGTTTTTAAAAGATTCGAACGTGCTATTCACTTTATCAGAATCGATAGCTTTTTTGCGATTAATTTCTGCAAAAACAGGATTAAAAAAAAAAGACAAAAGTCGTGGTATTTTTAAGAAAAATATGATTGCTATTAATTTACAGAATTTTCAGTGGCCTTAAAATTAAGTTTCTTTTTTATCCACTATTAAAAGTTACCTTCGGTAACAAAAATTTTATTTATACTACACGTTACTCATACAATCTTTATTCCTCAATTTTTCTCCTTCACAGGCTCCCAAATTATTTACAAAGCACTGTTCAATTTTTCTACAAAGATTCTTTGTAGATATTATTATGGAAAACTTGTTTTCTATTTCACATTGAATTTTCTATTTCATATTGTACTTCTATTTAAAGTTTTACAAATTCCCATTTTCCTCGAAACTTTGTCAATTTTTTATCTCTAGAAGAATAAAAAAAAAATACTCGATAGAATAATACAAGGTCGTGCAACGCGTTGCATAGATTATGCTAGATTATGTGACGGGAAAAAATAATAAAATTTGTTTGTAACTGGTCGTACACGTATTGCGTGGTTGAATCTTAAAATTAATTGCACCTTGTAATATTCAGCGACCTTGAACACTGTTACATCACATGTTTCTTTTTTTTTTTTTAATCACAAATCTATAAAATAAACCAAAAAGTAACAAAAATTTGTTAGAATGATTTTTTTCTAATTATTCGTCGAAACTATTGAGAAGTAACGCGGACACCGTATATATCATGACGCACGAGCATTAGAAATTCAAAGATATTTATCCTCCTTAATTAGTACCATATATTTTGCCAAGTTAGTAGAACACGAACAGGGAACTACGTACAACTCTAGATAAAAAAGAAAAAAAAAAAGAATAAAAAGGATAAAAAGAATTAATTTTATTTCCCCTTACACATTACACGGATCAATGCTCCACAATTAACATTCGATTGAAACATTTCTGCGATAACAATAACACGAGATAATCGCGTATACGTTTCACGGAATTACGCAACCAATAAATTATTAATTCGTAACAGACATATAACAATATTATTTCACGTATCTACTGCTCGCGATTACGAAACGAATAAATTACTGTTACGAGTGTACCAAAAATTTCATTAATCGTTAAACGTGTTCGAGAAGCAGCAACTCGGTACCAAAATTTATTTTCCAGTATTTAAATGTCAGTTACGTTGACAGTCATTAATCCATCATGGACATTTCGCGCTTTCGATGCATAATTCAGAGGTAAAATATTGCGTCATCCGTCGCAAACAATTTTCAAGGACACACCTATTCCCCGTGCAAACCACGAAATATCGCTCGAGCCACGTTGGAACGTTTGAAATTGCCGCCAATTTCCCATCCCGTTTCCCTCTTTCCGCGGGTATGGCATTGATCCGGCCGTGACGTCACCGACACACCCGCCAACCAGCCAATAGGACCGTTTTAATGAATGAATGGTATAGTGCGTGTACACTGTGAACAAGCCACATGGCGCTACAGGAAGATCGTCCAAAGGCCAATGCACAGTGATTCGTATAAATGCACGTGGTGGAACGGAAAATGTACGCGGAACCGAACAGTTTTTACGTGTTCACGTTTACGAAACACGTTCCTATGTAAATGTATGCGCGACAAGATATTGAAACTGCTTTCTCATTAACGATCATTAATAACCTCTTTATGGATCCTTCGTACGATTCTCGAGACAAAAATCAATACCATCTCTGTATTTTTTTTTT
>SMSQ01026138.1:144451-180121 GCA_019453375.1 Ctenoplectra terminalis | reverse complement strand
AAAAAAAAAAAAGACACCTGCGTTTAACTCACGATTAACGGAATTATCCACACCTGGTTCGTTTTGGTTAACTTCAGTTGCCTTGATAGCATTGTCCAGTCTCTGATTAAACCATTCTCTGTACTGTCTATACTTGGCTTCCCCAAGCTGCTTTATACGTGGATCTGTTCATGTTTGGCCATTTTTGCTCTAATTTTTTTTGCCTCACGTTTTCGCATACTTAAATATTATTGTATATTCTGGTACTCACCGATATCAATTTTGTCTACAAAAGTGTTTTTCACGGTCATAAGCGATTCACGAATATCTTCCCATTTCTTCTCGTTAGGAAATATGTTATCTAACCAGCTCATGTCCGGCATAACTTCTTTCCATTGTTCATATTTCTTTAACGAAAAGAATATTTTTTTTTAAATCGTTCTATATATAAAATGAGTTAACTTTTCTTTACCGTATTAAGTACCTTTTGCAATGTTACTCCACTACCGACTGCACCACCCAATAAAAGGTATCTGACCTTCAATACCCCCCTTAAAACTCTTCCAACAAACATTGCATACGCACGATTAGGGTTTCCAAAGTATCGTACATGTGGCGATGCTAGTAGCGGTCGATAAACCTTGTTCATTCTACCTGATGTTAAATTTCTCGTATTAAATAGGCGTACAGGGTATCGTGATGTCTTTGACACTAGCACGATCCTGTCTCTGTAAGAAGAAACACTTAAGTATATTTGAGTAAAAAATTTTTTATTCCTGTTCAAGAAATCATACATGCAGTCAGTAAATTGGTATAATTAAACAGTAAACAATGAATTGAAAGAAATTTTGACAGTTTTGTAGAATTGATAAGATATTAAAACGTAACCTAAAAAGTGTAGAAATTTTATACTCCAGTTGCGAAAATGTTTTACGAAATTTAATGCATATTTTGCAGTTGTTAGGAACTTAAACCGCTTTCTATTCAATTTAGCGACCTTACCCTATTTTACTACATAGAATTTGCTTCATCTTGGGGGTTGGGAGGGGGAATACTGCTCGAACGAGCTTCAAAAAACGATTTACTAAAATATATTTCTCGACTTGGATATATATATATCAAATTAACGTTGTAAATATTCCTCTAAAATCAAATGAAACGAGACGGTTCTGTTAACAATTCATTCTTTCGTATTTCAACCTACTCTAACGATGCGCACAGGCATTGCAAAAAGGGAAACACTGTTTTGGAAAAGCACACGCGTGAAAATATGTGGCTCCTCTTTTGCCAATAGTGTGCAATAAGACACGAATTTGCACCAATCAGATGCTTGCAGCGAAAAGGAAAAAAAATCTCTACATGTCTAACGATGACTCAGGTTAGATTTGTATAATATTACAGCTGTAACGAGCTCCAATTATGTTTGTAATTAGCATTAAACGCTAAGAAGACTGGTTTGTCCTAATTAGAATCAAAATTTGTCATTCAGGTGTTTCAGAAAGCACAGGTTTCTGCTTTTCTTTACGTTGGACTTAAGCCCGCGCTTTCTGAGGTTGCAGCTTAGAATTCAAAATCGACCAATCGGAGAACTGCTCGTAACTGCAAGTTATGCTTCGAGTGAATTGTTATAAAAATTGTACAACTGTGTGTAATAATATATTTTTCTATGCAAATGGAGTTGAAAATTAATTATTTAATTTTATTTCAACATTAATCAGTAAAGGTATGCAGTAAATATTTGACTTAAATGTCGGTTAATTTTCTTTCCCATGAAAAAAATGGAAATTTGATGCTGTATTTTTGAAAACAAGTAATTAATTTACTTATCGTGTTAAGATTTTTTTTCTTCCAATCGAATGACAATTATAATTATTTTGAAGAAAAGAAAAGCGAATTAATTTATTTTAAATTTACTACAAATTTGCTAGACTGAAAAATTCAATTTTACATTTTTATAGGGGTTGCTTTATTTTTCTAAAAAAAAAAAAAAAAAACAGGTTCCTCGTTTCCACAACATGTACCATCAGTATTGATTCTTTAATAATTTTATTTTTCCTTTGCAATCCTTATATTACAAAACATACTTTTCCAGACACATTGAAAATATGCTCTATGTACAATCGGATTGTTGCCTAGTTTTGTTTTGTGCTAACCATCTTGTCGTCGCTGTTGTTTCTTTTTTTTTTTTTTTTCCCGGTTGTTCGTCTTTACAGGAATAATAATATATCTATTCGCATAGGCTCTCGTATAATAATATGATTATGGCAGTACATTTACATTAAAGTCTATTTCATTATCTTTTTTGTTTTTTTGTTATTTTTTTTTTTTTTTTTTTTTTTAATCGTTTCTGTTATACATTCAATTATCTTCTCATATTTATGTTCATATTTATATATATATAACTTTTTGTCTCGGATATTTATATATATATACCATATGAAAGTCTACGGTACTTAAAAGTTATGTGCATTAACTAGGCGTACGAAAGGAAAGTTTCTATCATTCCTTTAATCGTTATAAGCTTTTTCCTTAAATACGTGGCAATCATCAGGTCGTTGATGCCGCGATATGAGATCTAGGGGAAAAAAATAATTCGAACGCATCGAACGAGAGAAAGAAAAAAAAAATATATATATATATAGGTTTCACATATTGAACGACTAATTGCGCTAAAGCGAATCCTCAAAAAATGGATCTCGATTCAGACATCTCTAAAAAAAAAAAACCCACGCCGGGCCACGAAAAACAGCCGGCAATACAGATTTCCTCTTTTCAATAATCGCGATATGTACGAATCACAAAAAGCCGGCAAAAGCATGCTACTCGATTGGACCCCAGTTTACATCGTCCTTTCATATAAATTAAATCAGCTGTGACATTTTTTCTTCGATCCTACTCCTTCGATTTTTTTTTTTTTTTTTTTTTTTTAATTCTTTTTCTGGTTAACCTTTAATTTCCTTCCAATTTTTTTTTTTTTTTTTTCCGATAGTCACCTAATAATCCGCTATGTTAACTAAAACGTTACAAATGTCCCTAGTATTGTCTAAAGGTGCTCATAATATTTTTTTTCCATTTTTTTTTTTTTTTTTTTTTTTTTTTCTTTATTTTTTTTTTTTTTTTTTTATTTTTTTTATAATTTTTTTTTTTCTTTTTTTTTTTTTTTTTTCTTTATTTTTTTTTTTTTTTTTTTATTTTTTTTATAATTTTTTTTTTTCTTTTTTTTTTTTTTTTTTCTTTATTTTTTTTTTTTTTTTTTTATTTTTTTTATAATTTTTTTTTTTCTTTTTTTTTTTTTTTTTTCTTTATTTTTTTTTTTTTTTTTTTATTTTTTTTATAATTTTTTTTTTTCTTTTTTTTTTTTTTTTTTCTTTATTTTTTTTTTTTTTTTTTTATTTTTTTTATAATTTTTTTTTTTCTTTTTTTTTTTTTTTTTTCTTTATTTTTTTTTTTTTTTTTTTATTTTTTTTATAATTTTTTTTTTTCTTTTTTTTTTTTTTTTTTCTTTATTTTTTTTTTTTTTTTTTTATTTTTTTTATAATTTTTTTTTTTCTTTTTTTTTTTTTTTTTTCTTTATTTTTTTTTTTTTTTTTTTTTTTTTTTTTTTTGTTATTTCCATTAATGTCCGCTATTTTTCTCACATTCAGTCTAAGTTAGGTTATATTTATAATATTTATAAGGGCTTGGAATTATTATATCCTTAATGTAATACGAGCTAGCCTTTTTTTTTTTTTTATTTGTTAATGCCAAGCTGCTATGTACAGGTTGCCGTTTTATTTTCTTCTTCTTCTTCTTACAACGAGTGGCGTCTTTCGTTTACTTCAAAAACTCGACACACATCTCCATCGATCCACGTTTCTTTTTTTTTTTTTCTTTTCTTTATAATATTTATTATGACCGAAAGAAATCGAATTTCTTCTGGCAGTAGGTCAAGTTGCTTCCATCGTACCTCGATGGAACAAATAAGCGTCGGTTATGAACGTTCGCAGCGCCACATTCTACAAACTATAAGAGCGCCAACTATAAATCAAAGAAAATTAAAAAGAAAAAGAACTAAATTCGCATTGTCTCGTATACTTGAAAAAGAACACGAAGGAAAATATGAACAATTACAGTTCTGACTCTTCTACAGTATATATAGTCTGTCCCCTAATTTCTTCAATTCTAAAACTCTCACTTGATACACCTCTATGCTCTTCATGAATTATTTTTCAAACTGTTTTTTTCGTTACTGTCATTTCAGCAAGAAAAACAAAAAACAAAATTGCTGACACAGATTTGCATTATTATCTAGCAATGGAACAATGTTCCTTTAGCTACCTTAATGAATCTAACCTCTTCCATTCACTTCTGTGAGCCTAAGACTAGTATCAAAAAATCCGGTTACACTACTTCTGGTTAGAAAAGTCTTTCTTCTAATCGTTTCGACTGTGATCCTGCAGTGCTTGTTAAGAAATCCAGTCCTGACATTAGAAAAAAAGAATCATCAAAAATTGCTGTTTCTATCCTTCTCAGCTTCTTCGCTCGTCTCTCCATCATGTATTTCTTTGTTCATCTGTTCTAAGTATTATAGATGATCAACTTGTATTGTATTTGATCACAAAGAAAAGTGCTTCTCAGTCACTTCTAGTTCCTCTTTCATGGTCCTACTTATAAAACATGTATCAAGAATTGCAGTCATTATGCTGTCACAAATTCTGTGAGCCATCAAGCGATGCTTCCTGGCTTCAAAAAAAAGGAACTCTGTGTTCCTCAGTAACTTTCTGGATATTCCAGAACCTAGTAACTTTCTCGAAAGAAGAGTATCATTCTTCAGTTTGTTCCTAGTGACTTAATTGAATCTAGTCATGAAATACGTATCAAGAGGTGCTGTTTCTGTGCTTTTTACTCTTCGCCCTGCCGGGCTCAAATTCGTCCTCGCTCCTCCTTCGTTTCTCTTTCAGCTGCTTCTCCATGGCAAGCATGGTGATCATTCTCTTATGGGAGTCACCCACAATCCAGCCATGTTGTTCCTGGCGGTCGTCCTCCTCCTCTTCAACCGCAGGGACCACCTCAACCATTTCTTCTTCATCGCTTGAGCTGGACCAATAGTACAATTGATTGGCTGCTGCACGTTTTCGTCGACCAATGGCCACCCCGACTCCCTCTTCGACTTTATTCCAAGATTTTGTCGTCTTCAGTTCCTCATCGTCAGAATCTCGTTTCCCACTGGACGATCTACGTTCTTTGTCCTTTGATCCCTTCGAATCTGTCCTGTTCTTTCTTTCAGTGTTAGAATTTTTGCTCTTTTTACCTGTCGTTGTGAGCTTCGAGTCGGACTTCGGAGTCTTCCTCGGTTTCGTTGGAGACTTGGAGTGTTTCTTTTGTTTCACAGAGGACTCTTGATTATTCTCGCTTTCATGATTGGTCTCCGCTAATCCAGACTTGTCGCAGTTGTTCTCCAGGTCGCTCAGCCCTTCGTGGTTGTTCTTGGTATAGGGATCTTCGTCTGACTTACTCTGTTTTCTCTGTTTCTCCTTTGCTTGATGTTTCTTCTTCTGTGCTGGTTCTTGAACCACGTTCTCTATCGTTTCTGCACACTCTGACTCCTTCGTGCCATTGATCTCCGCCGTCGTATCTGAAGTATTATGTCCAAAAGACTCCTTTTTCTTGCCAACCTCTCTCAAGATTTCCTCCTCGATGGCTTTCTGTTCCTTGGCTATCATCTGTTCATGTTTCTTCTCTATGTACCTCTCCTTCCTCTTTTCCTTCGATTCCCTCTTCTGTTTCCGTGGTTTGTCATGATCTGGCCTATCGCTGATTCTCCTATCTCTTGGACTAATCTCTTCGTCAGAGCTACTTATCTCTGCTAACAATCCCTGCTTCCCAATAGCGCATTTCCTTTGCCTCCTCGTGGGCTGGAAGTCCATCAGTATCCTCTCCTGTTCCTCCTGCATTTTCTTCAGCTGCTGCTCCTTTCTCTTCTTCGATTCTTGCACCTTCCTACTCAGGAACACATGGAGTGGAAGATTCTCGGACTCCTTCTGTGGTTTCTCATTGCTGGACAGCTTTTCTGGCAAGGATAGGAGATCGTTATCAGGCTCCTCTTCTTGTTCCTCCACAGGAGTAGGAGAATTTGCTACTGGCTCCTCGATAAGGTCGAACGTTTCCTTCTCAGGTTCTGGTAGCACTGTCGTATCAACATGGTCTACAGGTTTGGTGGTTCTATTCATGTTACCATACTTTGTCTCTAGAGGGGTATCAATGTCAGCCTGGTCCAGAAGGTCCAAAGCTTCCTCCAGTGGGATTAGTTCGTTCTCCTGCAAGTAGTCTGTCTTGGTATCAGTCTTTTCCTGTGGCAAGTTTGGACTCCTCGTTTTAGGTTTCTCTGGGACGTTTGGTTGTTCCGTGGGTACCAGGTCTTCCAAGTCAGAATCGACAATGGAACTGTCCTCCCTGTACAGATCATCCATTTCGAAGTTCCTCTCGTAAGGGTTCTCGGTTTCATCGTCACTGTTCCTCTGTTCATCCACGTCCTTCCTCTCATCGATGACCAGCGGATGATCCGACATCTCTGACTCAGACTTCTTGTTATCGCAATCGTGTTTAGCGTCGTCGTTCTTCAAATCCTGACTACCNGAAAAAAAAAGAAAACAGACTGCATGCAAAGTGTAGACTTATCAATAAAGTAGTGTACGATGTATGTTACGAGAATTTTATNTCCTGACTCTGTTCCACGTTCTCCAATTCCGCTGCCTTCTTCGTGATCTTCTTCGCTCGTCTTTGCCTCCTGGACTCATAGTCCGCGTCCCCATCCTCGAACTCACTCTCCGATGAAGTGTACAGTTCCGCAAAAATATTCTGTTTCCCTTTGGAGCAGGTCCTCTGACTTTTTGAAATACCTACCCCAACGTCCTCGGTCTTCACTACTGTTCTATACTCATCAGAGCTATCGTTCTCGTACCAAGCGTTCCTAGCCTTCTTCCTAGGGTTCTTACTGCGCTTTTTCAGCTTCGGATGCTTCAAGAATGGATCCACAGTTCTCTTGGCTTTCGGCGGTTTCCTCTCCACGAACTCATCCATGGGTCCAGTGACCTGTCTCTGCTGATCCTCGCTCTGGAAGGCCTTCAAGGCTCCTTTTGTCTTAGGAGCAAACTTCTCCAGCTCCTTGAACTTCCGATCGATCATGGACTCTAATCTGGTACTCAGAGCATCGCCAGTTTTTCCGTTCTCCAGACTGTCTCCAATAGCCTTGGACATTAATCCAGCCACGTCCACTTCCTTCGTCTTCAAACAGCTCACCTCATAGCCAGGCCTGCTTCTGTAAGACATAACACTGCCCAGATTGGGCTCTATCTGACTTTCCTCCTCATCGAACTCGTAGACGTCCTTAATCCTGTCCGAAACAAACTCTTCTTTCCTTTCGAAGCC
Organism: Ctenoplectra terminalis; assembly: GCA_019453375.1. Lineage (NCBI taxonomy): Eukaryota > Metazoa > Arthropoda > Insecta > Hymenoptera > Apidae > Ctenoplectra > Ctenoplectra terminalis. Next base: position 172,735 of record SMSQ01026138.1, on the reverse strand, counting down.
GTCGCGACGTTTCTTCTTCTCAGCCAAGCCTCCGTGTTCATTGCGCCTGATCAGGGGGAAGTCCTGGTGTTTCTTGGTCTTCTTAGTCTTGCGTTGCCTGTGCACGTTCAGTTCTCGAAGGGCTGCCTCGGTTTTTGACTTTTCCTGCTGTTTCCTTTCATTCATCTCCTTCTTCCTTTCAAAGAGTTCCTTGATGGGATTCCTGGACTTCTTCTGGAGGTCTTTGGGCACGGTTATGGAGCCCGGTTCTGGGACCGAACCTTTGTTCAGTGAGGTCTTCGCGGACTGGACCACTTCTTGGGATCCTGGGTCACCTGCTGTGGAGGTTGGGGCCCGGGCACATGCTAGCTCTGCTAGAACCTTCATCGGTGTGGATCCACTGTGGGCAGAATGGTTTTGCTTTGATTTTCAATCAATTAATGGGTTGGAATCTACTTTAGCGGATGAAAAATTAATTTTTATGCTGGATTGCTCTTTCATTTCCTATTATTAACTATTCTCTATCCAAACTGGGAACCATATTAGTTCACAAAGCCAGAAGACTGTGTCTGAATATTTTCATAATAGGATTCCTATCCCGAAACCCTATCTGCCCCATTAGGTATAAGAACAGCTTCATATATCAGTGTACCCATTATGTGACAATGGATTTACTGTCATCTGGGATATATTTATCCTTCTACATTTCCTGTTTCGAACGATGGAATTGCCAGGCCAGCCTGAAGAGGCAAGCACCCATCCAACTGGTGTTTCCATCAATTCTGTATCGTTGTTTGGCCAAATAACTAACGTCAGAACGTATATTCTCTGCTGTTATGTCGAGATACTCTGTGGTGGGTGGGTGGTGTGATGGTCTCAGATCAATACATAACAGGAATGAACAGGGAACCATTCAACGAGACCGGAGTCTTGTTATTTACAGATACGACTCTGCCTCGACGCTTGGCTGGAGACACTAGACTGGAGTTAGGGTATTGTGAGAAAATATGGAGGTTCTTGATAGAGAAGTTTTTAGGGTTGCATAATTTTTGGAATTTAAACGAAAGGAAATTAAATTAAATTATTTAAATGAGTGGAACACGGGAGTTCCATTTATAATCGGTAATCGATATTATCTGAATTTTTTTTATGAGATTTGTGATAAATAAAAAGGCTGTCTACTGGCAAAAGAGAGGTCTGCTACAATGTCCAACCAATGTTTAGTGGAATTTCACAATAGTAGAATGGGGTATTGATAGATTGCCGAACAAAAGCAAGGAATAATAACTCGGCCGGCCAAAGGCGCAATCAACAGGTGTGGAAATGAAAAAAGCTGGCTTTGATACGTGATCTACTGTATGAACTGCAATTTTTGCTGCAGGAGATGGACACTCAATTTGAAATAACAAACGATTGTCAACACTTTGAAATCACCTTTCTGTGTAAAACGATTGTCGAGTTGTTTTAAATTTATAGTAAAAACCTGTCAAGTACCAATTCCAAAAAAAAAAAAACAAAAAAAAAAGTTGAATATGAGAAAACCAATAGCTGATATATAACAAAACCTAAATAACTGCTGCGGTATATACCAGAAAACTTCAACGAACCGCTTATTAATTTTAATGTAATTAAATTTCCAGAAGCAACTAAAAATTAGTGCAGCGGTACCCTGATAAGCGATCACGTTTTATAATTTTTTCCCCTAACTTGGTGACCTATAATAGCCACAAAGGGGGAGCCCCGGGAGCTCAGAACATTTCCCATGCTTTCCAGCGATCCCATTTTCTATCATATTAATTTTTGCATTAATTATACACATGTTTCGAAAACTAAGCATTAATTATGACAAAAAGTTTGCTTCCGTGTGCAGTCACTTAGCCAGGGACCACAGAACCAGACAAATTACTTACTTATGATCATGCTTTTCATTGCTGTGCAGCAAGTTGGATAACGCTTTGTCCAGCAAGCCTCCCAAGGAGGAATTCATCTTGCCCTTTAGTCCTGAAGGATCCAAGCTCATTTTCCCAGTACTTTGCTGTTCCTGAAGATTCCTAACTTGCAGCCCATCGTAACCTCCATTAGACAGATTTACGCCAGACAGATGCCTCTGGTCTTGCAGATTGGAGTATGAATTTCTCAAGATGTCCTGTTCATTGTTCTTTGAAGGATGTTCACCATCCAAAATCTCATTGCTGCTCTTCTGTCCAAAGGTACTGGCTATCAGGTTCTCACTTTCCCTCATTCGTTGCTGGATCTTGTCCCTGAGCTTGTTGTTATGTTCAAATGCTACATCAAGACTGTCCTCATAGCCCAAATTGTCAGCTCTGGACATGTCTGGGCTGGCTGACCTGCTGGAGTGCTCGCTCCTTATGTTTCTGGTGCTTCTTTTGGGATAATTCCTTTCCCTGGTGCTGTACATTTCTTCGCCCAGCAGCTGAAACGGTTCAGGTTCATGAATATTGATTAGACTGTTTTGGACATCTCTTTTGACGAGAGTCCGGGTACCCTATGCTAGGTTTTGCACTTTGCTAGGTGCATGCCTGTACAGAGTGGGCCATTCCTGAGCAGAATATGAGATTGGTGGTCTTTTGGAGGCAATATGCAAGGAATTAAAATTTTTAATAGAACGTTAACACTAGAGCTACCGAAAATTAAAGTAAACTTGTCTGTATCAATGAAATCAAAGTGATAGGTATTTTCTACAAAAAGATCACGAAAATATATCACTGTGAATTTATAAAATTTCTACGAGAAATTATAAACCAGTCGTTTCGACTGGTTCGGTGGTTCTAGTGTTAAATAAATATTTAGAGCAGTGGTAAGAGAAGTTGCAATGGGCCACTCTGTAACATGCAGGATAATTATCTACAGAGTAGCTCAAGGTAATTGCACAGGGTACACCTTGATCAGTAAAATTAAATCTAATAGTAAGAAGAGAAAAAAAAAATTTGTTTAAAAATGTATCGTGGGTTGGGAAACTCATTTTTTTTTTTTTTTTTTTTAACAACGTTGTTCTTGTGCATGTAATGTTAATACGAACGGAGAGTGTTAGTAACGCTAAGCTAAACGTTGTTCTACGAAAAATAGAAGCTTGATTGTTTTTAGAAAAGAGGAAGATAGTATAAAGTAATTTTGTAAAAAAATAATGCGTTTAGATATAGAATAAAATTTTATTTTATTTTTTTAATACTGCCCAGCGTTGGTTACTTGCAATTTTAACGCAAGAGACATTAAACATCGTTTAGAAGGGAGGATAAGTTTTTATAACTACCGTACACACTAAGAAATGTCAAAGGAATGAGAGAACTACCTTTTGCATGCATACTGAGAGACATTGTCTGTATAAAGCTGGTTCATAGGTCCTGCAAACATTACCACAATAATGTATAGAGTATTCTTTTCTTGGAATTCCGTGTAAGGGTGTAGTCCATTTTCATATAAATATTCTAATATATTCGAACGTTAATTTATAGATTGTTCATTAGTAATATTTTTTTTTTAATTTTCGAAAGATAACAATGTTCAGGAAACACCCCTACAGATAAAAATTCCGCGAGCATGTATAGAAAAAACTGAAACCTGCAGATGTGAGTTTAAAGCTGTTTTTAACAAATTTTTTTTTGTTTAGTTAAAATATACAACACATGATGTAAGATTTCTAAGCAGAAAGCGTATAATTTGATAAAGTACAAAAAAAGAAAAAAAAAAGAAAACAGACTGCATGCAAAGTGTAGACTTATCAATAAAGTAGTGTACGATGTATGTTACGAGAATTTTATAGCTGTAAGCGATAGTAATAAAATACATGTTTTAGCAAAAAAAAAAAATAAAAATGTCCAGTCAACTTACCGTGAAATAAAAAAAGGATACATGTTTATTATAACTACATAATTTCACGAGATAAGATATTTTATTAATTTTCCTTTACTCAACTGTCACACAGATATTGCAGACTAAATTCATACAAAAAAATCACCACAAAAACTGTGTTAAAAAAAACATGCATAAATGTGTAAAAAAAAAAATGAAATCATAATCACAATTAAAACGAACAAACAAAAAAAAAAAAAATGTTTCAGCATCTGTTAGCATGAGTTCTCTCTGTATCAACCCAACATAGATCTCCACTATAGACTATAACATGTCTTAGAAACAATTTCTGAACAAGCGTGCAAGAATTGAATCATTCTAGCCAAATACTCACCTGATTCACCGATTCCAATAAACTTCCAAGGCTGTTCTGACTCTCCACGTCTCTCCACCTATCCCTGGGTCCCCTGAATCCTTGCTGCTGATCATCCTTCTTGTGATACCCATCGTTATGATCCAGCTTGATCTTCTTGGCACCCCTGAGCTCATTCTCTGTGGTAGCTTTCAACCTGGAGCAGCACTCAACAAACAGCTCTTCGTCAAAATTCAAAACCTTGCCTTGCCTAGGTTTCGTGGTCTCAATCTCCTGCGGAACATCCAATGCATTGTCTTCTATGGCGTCGGTGGGTGCAATAGTGACCACTTCGCCCTTGTGCGTTGAGGATGGTGACCTGATCACGATCTTCTCTCCAGAAAACTCACTGGAACTCCTTTTCCTGGTTACAGTCTCACTAGCAGCCACATTCTCATCTTCCTCCTCGTTCTCACTGTTGGAGCTGCTCTCTATGGAGCTCCTAGGAGTCCCACAGATGAACAGCGGTGATATTCTTCCTTGATCTATGTCATCGTCTTCCTCTTCGTCCACCTCAGAGTCCCTAGTGACCTGGGAGTTCCTGTCCATGCTTGGCGACCTGTTCCTAATGCTACTTGGGGCTAGGCTGCTGCAGCTTTGAGAAGATTCCAGGTCAACTGACAGCCTATTGGGTGGAGACTCTCTTTCAGGAATATCGTTGACGAAACAGTCTTCCTCGTTGCTGGGTTCCTTGGTGCTCTTGGAGGTTCTCTTATCCACAACCAGGTCCCTCCAATCTTCTCCATCATTCTTGCCCTTGCTCTTTCTGGAGGATGATGACTTCCTCCTCTTGGTTATCCTCTGATCGTTCTCTATGGGATCCTCCGAGGGTACCACTTTGGAAGAGTCTTCATCGTAGTTGAAGGATCCATAGCCACTGTCTTTGATGGTTAGGTCAGGCTTGTCCTGGTTGCTAATACCATAGTCAGGTTCCTTGTGTTTGAATGATTTCTGGCTCTTGTTCACGTTGGTTTCAAAGAATTCGTACTTTATGGTGTTAGAAATTAGCTTCTCAGCTCTCTTCTTGCTCAGCCTGTACTTGGTCTTAGGCAAAAGCAAGAAGTAGCCGTTTGACGCGTCAGTGTCGTGCTTCTTTCGGTTGTTCGAGCCGTTCTTCGACTTTGTGTGCTTATCTGTTCGGTGTTCTTCTTGTTTATCAGGGTTTGGGTTCTTCTCTTTGGCCCTGTCCGAGGAAGAGCTTTTCTTCGACCTCCTACCAGAACGTTTCTTGGGACTGGAAGGTATGGACGATGAAACCGAGTGTCGTTTCGTGCTCCTGTCATCCGAGGACTCTTTAGTCTTCCCTTCATTGGGAACGGTGGACCTGAAGTCGGTTCTGGAGGTTTCCGAGTCATCCTCTGACTTGGACACCCAGTCGTTCAGCACTTCCTTCACTTTGTCTGTCTTCTCGCTGCCAAAAACTCTACCGAACACACTCTTCACTATTTTGCTCTTGTTCTGGGATTCGATCTTGTCTTCGTTCTCACTGTCGTCACTTTCGCTGGTCAGGCCAGCGATTTTGTTTCTTATGGAAGCCTTTCTGCCCCTTGATCTTCTGTGATTGTCCTTATTGGAATATTTGTGAGACTTGGACACCTTTTTGCTCAGGCTCTGGCGATCACTGGTACTCGATTTTCGACTGCTTCCCTTTGCCTCCACTGTGTCACAAGACTCTTTGTCGTTTGAAACACTTTTCAACGATGGAACCGCTTCACTGTTCTCGGATTCGGACGAGGTCTTCGACTCTTTGTCAGAATTCTCCACTGCTTTCAATATCTCAGGCTCGCATTCTTCGTCCGATGCTATCTGGAGCTCTGCCTGTTCGTTATTCATGAGTTCCTTGTCGTCGGAATTTTTGTCCAAAGAATTTTCATCGATGTCGAATTGGTTGGCCTTGGAATCGACATCCTCGGCTTCAGGCTTTTCTTCAGGCTTCGGTTCATCGTCAGAGTCCTTCGGGAAGCTCATGGAAGACTCCTGTTCGTTTGCCTCCTCTGTATAGGTTCCTAATTTCTCTCCTCGTTCTAATAAAATTTGTGACAACGGTTTGTCTGCAAGACTGGAGGACGACGAGGCTTCATCGTCGTCCATGGAATGGAAAGGCTTGGTTTTGTTCTCCGATGGCTCTATCCTTTCTTCGGAAACCTGTTGCTCTATTAACTGTTTCAAAACAATTTCCTCTGACGGATAGAATTTCGCAGTTTCCTGCTCTTCGATAATTTCTAATCCACTGGACTCTTGCTCATCTTCGATCTCTAATTTTTCAGGGCTGGTTGGAAGATTATTTTTGTCAGAATTATTTTCTAATTGCGGATCAGATACCAAACATTCGAGTTCTTCAGAATATTCCATTGATTTGTGGATCTCTATGGTCTCCGCAAGCCTAGTGACTTCGTCGAATAGTAACTTACTCTGGTTATCTTTAGATTTGGAAGAGCTTTTCACGATTCGGTCATCCGAACTGTTTTCTGTCCCCTCCAAGTGCTTCTTTGCTTTGCCTCTCTTGGATTTTCCATGGCGTGTTGGTTTTGAAGGCTCACTTTGCTTTTCGTTTTGAATTTTGTCATCCACCGTAGGAATCTGTTGATCATTTACACTGTCAAGTATTTTGTGACTCGGTTTCATGCTTTCTTCTTCAAGATCTTGCTCCTTAAAGGCGTTCAAGTCTTCAACAGCTTCTAAACTTCTTCTGATTCCTCTTTTCAGACTCATAGATAGATCTGGACCTAAATCCAGGTCGAATTGATTACTATACTCTTTAACTGGCTCAGCTTGTACGTTACAAATATTTTCAGAATTATCTGAATTACAGTTAACATCGTCAGGCTCTTTCGTAAACGAGCTTGAATAATTCAGTTCATAGCTCCTGTTACTTTCAGCGTCGCCTTCTTTGCAGGCCTCTATACTGCGTTTATTTATAGTGAATTTTAGACTCAAACGTTCGTGTGGCCGGTTTTCTTTACTATCTTTATCGTCTATGTTAATTCTTGCAAAATTTTCAGTCTTTTCCTCGGTATTTAATTTGTACATAGTGTCATGCTCAGTTTTGTTCATTTCTGGCTTCAACAGAGCATCATCCATCTCCGTGTCCGTGTCTCGAGTATCTTCCAACCTCGAACACTTTTCTTGAAAATCATTTTCCTTCGGCATAGAAGCATCAGCTTTTGATTCTAAATTGCTCGCGATAGAAGAATCCATAAGTGGATCGTCTAAAACATCCTTGTCGCACAGATTAGGCTCTGACACGTTCAAATGTGAAGACTTTGCGATCTTAATAGACATGTTAGCACCTAGAACAGTTACCAACGTCGAATCCGCAAGAGTTTCCAATTCAGGACTGTCCAAAATAATTTGTTCCTCAGTCAGATTCTTCTTCTTCCCTTTCTCCTTCTTCTTCTCGTGCTTCCTCTTCTTCCCAACTTCCTCCACCTTCTTGGTCTCCATTTTGATAGGCGTGGACGTGGATTCTGGCTCAGGGCTCACGTGATCAGTCAGGACATACTCGTCGTGACTCATATTCTCAGTGATCTTACAGATTTCCTCGTCCAACAGCTCATCCTCAAGGATATGTTGATGCACAGTCTGAGAATCGATCAAAGAATCCTGTTCCAACGATGCTGTGTAGCAAGAATCACTCTGGACCGTTTTCAGATCATCCTGGTTGACGATGGACTCCGAAGAATCAGTTTCCTTGAGGTCATCCCTTGACTCCAAGGACACATTCATCGTTTCGTCGGGCAGACTTCTGTTTTCATCGCTGGAAATATCGTTCTGGCTGGTGTTGCAGGTATCTTCCATGTTCTCACCGTCCTCCATGAATGTCCTGTCCTTATTGGACTTGGCCATCTGCAGCAAATGTGACTGGGACTGGTTGTGCTTCTTCAGAGAGCTCTTTCTGGTGAAACTGGTGGTGCAAACGTCACAGAAGAACCTGGCAGCCTCCTTCGTCAATTTCTTCCTCTTCTCTACGATCAAGATTTCACCGGTCTTCTTATGGACTACCACATAGTTGCCAGCTGTCCTCTTCTTGGGTGTTTGGAAGTCATCCTGGCCCTGAGAAAGACTGTCCAGCTTCACATCCATTTTATCCTCGTCCTTCAGTTCCTCCTCCTCGTCTTCTTCGTCTTCCTCCTCTGCGACCAACTGTTTCGGCTCTTCGACTGACTCTTCTTCCTCCTTCGCAACGTTTTCTTCGGGATCTTGATTAGAAGTCTCGTTTGGAGTTGCTTCCTTGTCCAGTTTATCCTCCACTGTCGGTGGTTTAGGGTCTAATTCCAAACTGACGTTGTTCTCCACGGTGTCCTCTTGCGTGATCCAGTCTTCGAAGTCCATTGGAATGTCAAAATCGTCCTGCATGTAAAAATCATCGGCGAAGGATATATTCTTCTTGGTTCTCCTCTTCAGGCCCCGCCTCCTGTCTCCATTCTGTTCTCTAATGACGTAATCCGGGTCCGAGATCTCGTCGTGTAGATCCCACACTTCATCGGCGAAGGATATATTCCTCTTGGCTCTCCTCTTCAGGCTCTGTCTTCTGTCCCTGTTCTGCTCCGTATCCACTGATTCCGAGTCCGTGATAGAGGTGTCCGTCTGCACGTCTTCTGGAGGCTCCTGGAACTCCTTCCTCTTCTTGGAGAAGCGTTTCTTTCTAAAGTAACTGGACTCAGAGACGCAAGAAGTCTCTGACAAATTATCCGCACTCTCGGCCTTTTGATTCAGGCTTTCCTGGCCCGACAGATCCTCCGAGGACAATTGCTTCCTCTTAGATGACCTGGTCCTGCTAGTCTGAGTCAGGTCAATGGATCCGGAAGAGCTTGACCTTTCCAGATCTAATTGTTCCCGATTGGAACTCTTGAAGGCACGTTTCCGACCCTCGGAAGAGTCCTTCTGGAATGAATTCTCAGACCGTTCTTCCTTTTCTATTAGGTTCTTGCTTACTTCTGGATTTTCTGTGCTGATTACCTCGGGTTCTGTGGGAGGACAAGTATTCTGAGTGTCTAAATGGTCCTCAGTGGTTGATTTTCTCTTGTACGTTCTCTTCTTTATGTGCTGCAGCACTTCGGTCACCTCCGGAACCTTGAAAGGCTCCAAACTGGGCGAAGCAACCTGTGGGTTGGCCAGGTCGTTGGAGTTCTTGGTCTGATCCTCGGTTTCTTCGTTGGATCTGCTTGTTCGTAAGGATCTTCTTGGAGGAACTTGATTCACTGACCCTGATTCCAACCCTGCAGCTTGTGTTTCTGTTTTAGAATTAGGATTTTCTTGAGAAACAGCACCTTGTGTTTGGTCAACGGTCAAGCATTTCTTCTTTCTGCCACGCTTTTTGGGCACCTTTGGAACAACTGGAGCTTCTTCAACCTTTTCTGACTCTTTCGAGTCAATCGCTTGAGGATTCTGAGTATCTGCTTTATTCGTTGTTGGATTCACTGAGATTTTCGAGGTAGAATCTTCTTGAATCACTTTTGGTACTTCTGGGAGCTCTGGTACTGTTGTTTGTACACTCGGAATTTCTTCTTTTGAAGTTTCACACGCTTCTGTCGTTCCCTTTAATGGTAACTCAGGATCTTCTGTTGGAACAATGTTGCTGATACTGAGAACATCGCTTTCAGTTTCCTTTTCATTTTTCTGGTCGTTTCTTGGTTGGATCAGGGATTTCGTCCTGGAAGACCTTCTTCTTGATCCCCTAACATCCTCGGACGTTGCTTCTCCCACAGGAGATTCTTTTGACTCAACAGATTCTACTTTGGACACTGTTTCTTCCTCAGAAGGCTGACTTACTTTCTCTTCCTGGAATGATTTCCTTTTGGAGGACCTTCTAACCGAAGATTCAACTTCCCTATACTGATCCAAAGCTTCCACGTAGGATTTTCTCTTCCCAGTTATTCTCATCGCGGAAGAACTTTTCTCTTCGCTACTTGCTTGAAATTCGTCCTGGTTTTTTATTGCATTTACGATCTGAAGAGGTTCTTCTGCTTTGTTTTCTTTATTAGTCGATGCAGGTTCTTCTATATTTTCTTGAGAATCAATCGTGGATTTCTTAACGCTTTCATTTGAGTCTTCAGCTGTTTCAATGCTATCAATTGCTTTATTATCTGACAAATCTTTCGTTTCAGGTTCATCGTTTACACTCTTCCTGTTATCACACTGTACTTTCTTCGCACTAACTTCGGTAGACAAATTGTTTTCAATATTTTCTTTGGTAGAAGGCACTTGCTTTGATTTCTCAGTTAGTTTCGTTCCATCAGCCAAACTCAAACTCTCAGAATTATCAGCCTGTTCAGTGGACTTTCTCTTGCTCTTCTTTGGCGAGTTTCCTTCCAGCGAACGTTTCTTGGACTTCCTTTTCACCTTCGTGTCTTCAACTACTGCTTCCTGACTTTTATTCAACGATTCTTTTTCTTGTTTCTCCTGACAGATCTCTGGAGAATTATTTATTGGAGGCTCTGAAACAGTTTCAGCAACCCATGACAGAACTCCATTTGGAACAAGTTTCGTTTCCACAGAAACAACTTCCTCTTGAACCTTCAAGGTTTCTTTCTGGACTTCCAAACAGGAGTTTTCATCGGTTTCATGATTTTCACTTGGCAATTTATTTTCAATCTGCTGCTCAACTTCTTGACTGGAAGGATTCGACTCATCTTTCGTTCCCTTCTGATAAGAATTTTCCGTGTTACTCATTGTTTCTTTGGAAGGTTCTGGTTCATTTAAGGAAACCTTTTCTTCGCTCTCAACTTTAGTGTCCTTATTTTCCAAACTTTTCTCCGAGTTATCAGAAATATCCTTGCAATTCTCGTTCGTGGATTCTTTAATAGTTTCCTGCCTACTGTTTTTAATCTTCTTCTCTGCCCTAGTTTTATTTTTCGTTTCGCCTGAATTTTCTGTACCGTCTGGGAAACCAGGCCCAACCTCGTCCAGAATACTTGTAAGCTCGTCCGCAGCCGTGTCCAATAGAGAACCAACTTCACCTTCCAGTATAGCATCCTTTTGCTTAGCTATTTTCGAGACAATCTTCTCCAGAAATGATCCTTTCCCTTTCTGTTTTCTTCTGGACAGATCCAGAATTATATCATTGGCTGGAGGCTGTTCCTTGGTGTCTTTAGTGGAAGATTCTGTTTTCTGACTTTTTGCTGAAGCATCCTCCACGTTCGGATCTTTAGAGGGGACCTCTGTTGCCTCCAATTGCTTCAAATCTTCTGGAACCACCTTCTGAACACAGGCTGCCTCCTCTACCAACTCATCAGGACTACTTGTTGCTTCTAAAACACTATTCTCTGAGGATTTATTACTTTTGTCTAAGCTTTGCGACCTGGTACCGTCGTCATCGGGCTGCTGAGTACTGCTCTGAAGAGATTCAGCAGTATTCGCACTGTCTAACGTTGTTTGCATGCTTAAAACAGTCTGTTGGGTCTCCATGGGTATATTCTTGCCCTCCGTGAGGATGCCAATCACGTTATTCAAGGATCTCTTGGAGGCTCTCTCTTTTTTAGGACCCCAGGACTTCCTCGGCCTGCCAACTTTTAATTTTTGAACAGGTGCACGGGTTTCCAACGAGTTCTCCTTGCCACTGTCCATGGAATTACTCGTTTCCACCTGAAGATGATTCAGATTCACGTTTACTTTTGTTGTTTCGCTACTTTTTGAAGAATCAGATCCTTTGGATTGTTCCTTCTCATTCTTAGCCATTTTCTCACTTTCTTCTTGCCTGTCCTTGCCAACATTAGTCTCTCCAGTTACGTTGCCATTGTCATCAGAGCTCACTTCGTTCTGTTCAACTAAACTAACTTTACGAATGTCGGTGGAACTATTTTTATCAGTCTCTTCGCTCCTTGCCTGTGACACCTCGGTGTTCCTTTTATCAGCCGTGTCGTAGCTAGATTTAATTCTACCACGTCTCTTCCCAAGTGTGTTCTTTTTTATGGTTAGGTCTGTGAATTCATTTTGGGACTCTCCTTCGGCAGAGTTTAACATCGAACCCCTAGTTTGCCTCTTATCGGTATTCTGAACAGTGACTTCCACTTCTGACTTGCTTTGACTATCAGATGACGACACCTGAGTGGAACTGATCATCGATTTTCTGTCGTTGGACAGGCTACTGCTTCTCCGTCCTCTAATTGCAGTTTTCACCTCGTTAACCGCCTCCCTAATCTTGTTGGTCTCCTCCAATACCATTTTGTCATACTTCAACGTGACCTTGTCCTTCCTGTAAGTATTTCTCAACGATTTTCTCCTGGCATCAAACTTCTCTTTCTTGGTGGAGGCATCTGAGGTTGATCCTGAGTCCAGTTTTGCCTTCTCCAACTCTGGATCTCTCCTGGCTTTACCTTTTCCGTGTTCAGGCCTCAGTTTAGGCACAGGTTGCCTAAGACACCTTTTGGAGGTGGCAACCCTGGAAGTTAGGACCAGCTTGGTCAACAGATCCTCTTTACTGTCTGATCCTATCAATTTCTTGACCTCAAATGGAACGTTCTGGATTTTTATTGGACTGTCGTCGTCCAGCTCCTTATCCAACTTCGCCTTAGCGTTGCTCCTCGTCTCCAACTTCCCTTCCTCTTTTTTCTGCCTCGCTTCCTTCTTCAGACTTAATTCTTCGGGACTTCTAACCCGCCCTTTCTTCTCCTCGGCATTTAAGATCCTCCCAGGTGCACTTCTCCTCTTAAATTTCTCTTTAATTCCCTTGGATCCTTCTTTGGAAGCATCAGACTTAGCAACGATAGTGTCCAGACTCTTATCCAGGCTCTTAGCGTCACTCTTAGCTCTTCTGCCTTTACCCTGTTTCTGATCCTTGTCTTCATGCTGCACTCCGTTTCCATGCCCACCTTTTCCCTCTGTTTTCTCGCTCTCCTCCTTCTTGAGACTCTCCCTGTCGTCCAGATTTAAACACTTGCTAACCAGACTCTTGCCGCGCAGAACCTTCTCCGAACTGGACGCTGAGGTAGCCGGAGACAGGATAGGTAGATCGTTCGTAGACGTCTCAGGAAATTCCTCGGCACCCGACGAAACCTGAACGGCAGGTTCCAACGTAGGCATCTTGTCGCTGTCGGAAGACAGCCTGGTGGTTCGTTTGGGCAACTGGTCGCCGTTCTTGAACCTAGAGACGGCCCTCATCTTGGACCTAGTGACCGACGATTCCGGACTAGTTTCGTTGCTCCTACCCTTCATCAATAGGCGGCCGGAAACAGGAGACCTGATCTCTGGGGACTTCTGAGGCGACAGGGACTCCTTGTTAGGATTCCTCGCGAATTTTCCATCCTGCGTCCTCAGCTGCGACTTGGCCTTGATGGAGGCGTTCAGGGAGGCCACGGGATCCACCGGCCGCTTCCTTTTGGGTGTAGTTTGAACGGACGACTTGTTCTTCGTTGACAGACTAGGTGACTTGGCTCTCCCTGGACTAGCTTCTCTTCTATCCATCTCTGGCTCCTTATCAATGCTCTTGGGCGAGACTTTGGTGCTCTTCAACGTCTTTACTGTCTCACCGGATGCCTCTGACTTAGCCTCCGACAGATTCTTCAACGCTGCCCTAGCTTTCGCCTTCATGATACCTGGTTTCTTCGGTTGATCCAAACTTTTCAAGGTTCCCTCTTTCGTCTTCACGTTTCTCTTTTTGCCCAGCACTCTTGGACCTCTGGCCATCTTCGTCCTGTTGCTCCTTTCGTCGAGCACGCCGTCTTCCTTCGTCGAGGAGGATCCTTCCACCTGTTTCTCTTTGGTATCTTTGTCAAGGTCGCTCCTGACCGCAGCGCTGATCCTCTCGTCGTCAGGCTTCTTGTCGTCCGGAGCGAAGTTCCTCACCACACTCTCGATCACCGCTGAGATGTTGTCGATCCGGCAACGGTTCCGTTGTATCGACTTCGCGTTCTTCAGCAACTTGTTCCTCAGGACGGCCTTGTTCCGGGACATTCGCGACGCGCTGGAATTGTCGCCGACCATTCGCGGTCTCGTTCTGGTTTGCACCTATACAGACATGCAAAGCCTTCGTGGTACTCTGTGCGCCTCTGTGAACTTGATTTCTGCTCGCTGTGGAAGCTCGGGGATACTTTTGAACACCCGTTGCCATAATTATGGGGTAATTAAGCAAGCCTCCCTAGTAAACTTTCTGTTCGCGAATATATTTATTTTAATAAACCATTAAATGCTCGTTACGAGTCCTGATCTCAAATTCCAATAAAAAAAGACCCCTAGATCCCTAGAATCTCAAAACCTATTGCATATTTATTGTAACCCAGGTAGTCTACTAATTATCACCTGATAAAATAAATAAAAAAAATTGATTTTAAGTCCACGACAATCAGAGTTCCAAATAAAACCCTCGAAATTCTTTTTCTACGCCAGGAAGACTGATTTTTAATCCTACCAGCCTGTAAATTGAAATGAATTCTAAGGAGGTTTCAATCTTCCATGGAGTTAATCAATCCAAATCAGGCCACTCAGGTTTTCCAGTGGCAGAGTTTGCTCTAACAAAAACGTGAGGGGTGTGTCCATGGTCGAGTCAATCGTGCCAGTTTTCTCAGAGAACACGAAAACCGTCTTGTTCGTGCGACTACGTGGCGTGCTCTCCCTATGTGTGCCTGGTACGTGTGTGCACGTGCGGACAGCCGTGTTGGGTAATCAATACTCCACTTATGTCCGTGTCGTCCGGCCGGAACCGATCCGTGTTATTGCCTTATCATTATCGAGTTTCATCTTTTTCGTCTACAGACAGGGATTCGGGTCATCCACTGGCTGGAGCTGTTTGCTAGCTGCTCGTTTACCTAATTCCAACCAGCCGCTGGACACGAATGCTTTTTTGGGTCACAATGTGCTTGGTCTTACCAGTTTTCTTGGCACAGAGCATTGAAAATGCATTTCCACAAATTGTTCTCTGACTTAAAGAGACCTTTTCTTTTTCAGGGTCACTGGATTCCATCGTTAAGTCTGTTGCATGATTGCTGGGCACTTGGCTCCATGAATAAACAAATTGGACACTCGAAGTTGGAAATTTTTTTATGCGGATTTGAATTTTTGTTTCTTTTTTTTAATGGAAATGGTGCAAAATTGCAGCTTAGGTTTGTTTTATGGGACAACATGGGGGACGTCCCTCTGGCTAATGTTAAAATGCAGGAATTGCTATTGGAGTAATCCTGAATGTCTCTAATGATTAGATATGCAATTGGGGCAACTCAATTTGTTTCATAATCAAGGAAAATCCTCTTACACGCCAGAATTACTGCAGATGGCATTTCTTCCCTGTTTAGTAATTCCCCTGAGAGTTTCTTTAATTCTATTTTATGTATGTACTACTTAATATTTATAGCAGTTGAGCCTACAGAGTATTAAGTAGCACTTGGGTGAAGTTTTTCATGTTATTTAACATTAAAACACAGGAACACCAAAACTGAACAGCTACAAAGAAATTGATAAAAATGTTTAAATATTCAACACTTACATTGCGCAGTCTGCCCTGAGTCCTCAGCGTACTGTCCTGCAACACCTTCCTTGTAGCCCTTTTAGGAGGTAAATTGGCCAGCATCTTCTGAATGCTCTCCCCTGTGAACAGAAAGAAAACAAGGAAACCATTAAATTACACGATACAATTAAAAATTTCAGGTTCATCATAAACACTATCATGTAAAAAGGAGGAAGAATAGTGAGCATTAAGCACTGCATGAAAAATTCATTAACAATACCATTAATAATTCAGAAACGCAGTTTACTTTAATAAATGGTTAATAACTCATTGATTATTCATTCTTAGCCATTGGAATTATTCATGCAGAAAAGTATGTATTATAAATTATCCGATTTATTGCTTTAATAACTTTAATGCCGATAGGAATATAAGCCTGTGCGACTTTAATTCAGGAACCGTGGCAAGTGCCGTTTCTTTTTTTCAATTCTTTTGTAATGTACATATATGTGGAGCCAGGTTAATATTAATCGAGGCATGATTAATAAGTTTCAAGTTATCATGGCTCGCAACGCCGGTCGTAATTATTGCATGGCAAAGGGAAGTTGTCGGATAAGTGATTCAACTAAATGAAACAAAGTTTTAATTAGTGCAGTAATTAAACGCTCCTCTGGCGTGGTTAACAAATTCCCTGGACCTTCTGTGTTCCTATTTATATTCGCTTTTTATTAACTTTCAGACCGCATGCTGTGTTCGAATTTTTTTCTGTTGAAAAGCGGAGTCAAAGTTGTAATAAAATTCACGCGGCTCTCCCTGTCTCTCCCCGGCTCTCCCTGGATCTCCTCTCATTTTGAGCAAAATAATTAATAATAATGGTAATTGCGAGCATACTACATTCATATTGGACCAAAAGGAAACATTTTTGTGCGGAAAAAAAAATGATTTCAGGACATATTGTACTTAATTATGGTCTCCATGTGACTCGACATCCATATTGTACTGGAGGCTAATTAAAATTTGTATTTCACAGCACATTAAATTCCGTGAAAAGGGTGGGTAAATTACAAGCAACCAGATTCACAAAGAGTTACAAGGTGGTCGCTTAATCAGAAGTTCTTTCACGTGTTAATTACACAAGTTCCTTCATTGATTACTGTGCTTGTACTTGGTGGCATGTGTGGATCAAAGGTGTACCGTGTGCATGTATATGCGGTAAACACACTTAGCTTGGTACAAAAATAATTTCCTTCTCAAAGAAAGTGTTTACGTGATCAGCATTGCAATTTGTTTTCCATAGAAACAAGATATGAAAGGGGATTTTGTAATTTGAAAATGCTCCATGTACTCTATAATAATCTCTGACATCTGAAAGGGATTCTTGAAACTCCTTTCAACCATGGAATTAATTCATATTTCATTCAGTGTATCATACTTATTTAAACAAGTAAGAATTTTTAATATTATGTTCTCAAATTCATCACAGCTCCAATTTAAGATAACGGTTGCTTCTTAGTTACCAATAAAAATGATCCCAAATACCAACCAATGAAAGAAAAATAATTAAAAAGAAAGGTTACTAATTTAGACATGAATTAGGTTTAAAAAAGTCACTCACTATCACTGGGCCTGACTCTTGGGCCAGTGGGTTGCTTCTCTTTAGGCGTGTTCACCCTAGGTGTCTGTGAGTTCTGGATGTTTCTTTTCATGCCACGCTGTCTTCGCCTTCTACTGCGGCTTCCAAAGGGTCTCCACTTGCACTTCTTCTTCCCATTGCCAAATAATCCTAACAACCATGCCTGGTCACCTCCACACTCTAGCATATGCCTATGCAACTCTGGTAGAGTGGTACAGTTCTTGGAACACTTGGTGCACACCTTTTCCACCAAGATTGCTGCCCTAGCTTTTGCAGTGGGCACATCCTTTCCTGGCAGAAATAGATGCTTGTACAGTTCCCTTTGGTCACCTGAGAACTCGAAGTGCGAGCACCAGACGTTCGGATGCGAGATCACTTTGTGGTCCTCCATTTCTTTCAGAGTGACCTGCAATGGGAAAGTAAAAAAAAAAAAAAACTGTGATTAATATGATTACTGTATTAATTGGAAAAATAATTTTGTTTTCAAGCGAAATACCGGTCCAATGTTGTAGGAAATATAAAGACTATTGCCTTAGAAGGTTTGTATAATTATTAACTTCTACAGGCTTTTAATAATTAAATACTGATGTAGACTTTTGATAAGTTGTCATATTCTTTGCTTTGTATTATTAGCTCTAACTGTACCATAAAATTTAAGAAAGTGATCAAAAGCACAGTATTTTATCTAGGAATTAGTGAACTTAATTTGTTGTAATTTAATTACGAAGTTCTGAGTCAAGAAGGTTCTGACAAGGCTCAACAGTGTTCCATGGCTAATTTAAAGTTCTAGTTCAAGGATCATCTTGGCGAAGGAAATGTCCTAATTAGTTGAACCGATAATAATGTTCAGTATGCACAATTATTACCGCTGAACTGGGAATCGACAGTACTATCGCAGGTTGATCAATAGAGAGATTCGTTTGACGGCAGCTAATTGTCAATCAACATCAAGAGACGTCCTTTCAACCGGTCTGCAATCCGATCGATAGTTACCAATCAAGTGGCTGATTAATTAGCTAATCGCTCATAAATGTCAGCCATATTGATGAGGTCAACTGTCTTGAACAAGTTTCTCTTTTCAGTAACTGCTCGCCATTCTCTGTCTCTTCAAATGACCTCTCTGCTTTTCCACCATTCTAATTGTTTTCTAATTTTGTGACCAAATTTGTTGAAAAGCAAGTCGATAATTGGCTACTTAAATTTTTTTTTTTTTGAGAACTATTAAAAGAATAGTTAGGTTATACTCGATAACTGCGACTGTGTTTTGCACACAGTTCCTCAGTAAATTATTTAGCTTTAATTAACAAAACTTTAACTATACTCCTTATCAAATATCCTAATATTAAAATTATAAAATTAATCTGAAACAATCTCTCCCAAGTATGACTCAGAACAGGTCTCAAAATAGCCTCCGACTTGGGCTATTTATTATTCTAATAACCGACCTGAAATAGCCCCATTCACCATCCAAACATTCTCCTTGAGAACTCACATGCTTGGTGGTGCAGGCGCCACAGACGTAGACCCTTGGCCTGGACCATTCCCCGGTCAGCTCAGCGTAGACCACCTCCTGTTTCTTGGCTGCCTCCAGAGACGTCTTCTCGTCCCACTTCCTCAGCCTCAAGAAGCTCCCGAACTCCGCAGTGAACTCAGTATCCTGAAGTGGTTTTGCTTCGCAGCTATCAGACTTGCTCTCTGTTGATTCCTGGGCCTCGCAATGGGACACCTGGCAGACATCAGGGCTATTGGCTTCAGCTGAGGCCTCATCCACACTGTCAGTCTCATCCAGACTCCTAGAGCTGAGACTCTGCTCATCTTGGACAATTTCAGTGGTCTCAGAGAGTCCAAATATAGGTATCTGGTGCAGCCTGTTTAGACTGAAGCGTTCCTTCAGGAACTGCTGCTTCTTTCTCAGAGACAACTGGGTATAGATATCAAACTTGCTGAGGTCCTTTATGGAACAGGTCCACTGCTCCTTCCCATCGTATTTCCTAGGGAAGTTGTACTTCTCAAAAGACACTCTCCTAGGATGGGACCTGTTACTCTTGCCAGGCTTCTGAGCATATTCACTATTGTTCTCGTACTCCTCGCTGCTATACTCCTTGGAATAGACTGGCGTTGCTGCTGTTAACGAGATGTCTATTGGGAACTGGATCTGGTTCACGCTGTGCTCGTAGAAGGACTGCTGAGGCTGTTGTTGAGGCTTCGTCTCCATCATCGATGTGCTGACAGTCGCGACAGTCGAGGATGAGCTCTGAAGCTTGCCGTCCAGGTGGTGCAGCAGGTTCTCTCGGATGTTACAACTCACGCTGCTGTAGAAGGAACTGTCGAACTCCGGGCTGCCCGGGTTGCTGAAGTTGTCTTTCACTGGGAGCATTGACTTCAACAGGATGGGCTCTGTTCGGTGTTCATGGTCGGGCTCTTCTGACCTTCTCTCTTTAGGGCCTGAGGGATCTGCCCTGTCGCGGGGACTTTGGTTGCCTAGCTCCTTACAGGGGGATGGTTCCTTCATCTTCTCCTGAAAAAGAAAGCAAAAAAATTGTACAGACCTGTATAAAAAAAAAAAGTAAGATAATGAAAAAGCTCGAGTACTGATTAAACTTACTTGAATCTGAAGATTCCTCTCTACATTGACACCATGATTCTCGCTCATGTGCACCGTCAGTGCCTCCCTGGTGAGATACCTGGTGGAACACTGCAGACAGCCATGGTATTTGTCACCATGGCTGCCAACCATATGCTGGAACAACCCCTCCAAACTCTCCGCACACTTGTCTGAACAATACTGGCAGTTCTGTGAAGGTTTCCTCGAGTTCCTCTCCGACCTCCTGCCACCGCCTTGCTGGTGAACCCTCTCGGTGTGCCGCTGTCTGAGGGATATCGACATGAACTTTCGGTCACAGTATAGACAGAGGTGCCTGACAGTCGGTGAGGGTGGTTTGCAGGGAGACTTGGACCCCTGGGAGGAAGAAGACGACGAGGTAGGTGACTGGGGTGCAGCCAGCTCGGTCGTCTGGCAGTTCTGCAGCACAGAAGCGACTTTGTCCAAGGGTAAACTGCAATGGAGGCTCGTCATGGAGAAGTCCTGGCTCCTGGAGTCCCTAGACTCTTCCAAAGAATTGTCCGAGGTCCTGGTCTCTTCCTTGTCCTGGCTGTTCTCGTCGATCAGCTGGTTGATCCCATTCAACAGGTCGTTCAGAAGGTCTCTGCACACGTTCCTGAGCTCCACGTTCTCAGACACGAATTCCCCTTTCTCTTCGGACTGATTCTCACTCAGTCTCTCCATAATAATCGTTCCTAAGGAACGGTTCTCCTTTTTCTCTTCCTCCTGACCATCGTTCCTCGCTGTTTCCTGGACAAGTTGCTCCTCAGACTTGGCTTCTTTGGAAGAACGCTTACCAACCCTACAAGCTTCCTCGTCTTCCAGTCTCTCGACCTTGGAGGACTCGTTCTCGTCACCGACACTGTCAGGCAGACTCTCCTCGCTATCTTTCGTCCCCGAACACCCAGACTCTTCGATCCTCGGTGAGTTATCAGTCCTGATGTCCAGTTTCTGCTGTTCCAAGCAGGATTCCTTGGCTTCAGGCTTGTCAGACTGCTCAGAGAGGAAGACAGCAGCCTCTGTCCTGCTCTCGTTAGGCTTCGAAGGCTCAAACTTGGCTGCTGGACCCTTCGAGTCCTCGTCCTCTTGGTCCTCGGTCAACTTCTCGGCCTCTTTGCCATTCTCAGCCTCCTTCTTCCTACTTACCTCTCTGTCATCGTCTTCCTCGTCCTTGATCACACCGTTTAACACTGTCATGACGTACTTTTCCAAGGTTTCAAGATTCCTTTCTACGCTGTTCCTGTCATCCTCTTCCTTTCTCGACGAATCTCCGTTTCTGGAGTCAGGAACCTTCTTTCTGAGGTTGTTGATCACATTGCTCAGCCTGCTTCTTTTGTCCTGAGCTGTTTGACTGGATCTGTACGTGTGCCCGTGCTTCTCCTGTTGTTGCTGGCGGTCACTGCTCGCGCTCGCAGGGTGACTCACACCCAGATCGTCGAGGTTATGCGTGGAGGCAACCATCCTGGCGTCGACGCTCGACAGGGACGACGCTGCCGTCGCTGTGGACGACGCCGTCGTTGCTGGGGAGAATTTCGATGCGCGGAGAACCTCCACCGCCTCGCTGCTCGTCTTGCTACCGGCCACGTCCGTGGAAGCGGCTTCTGGAAAATTAAAATAGGAACTTGTTAATAATATATTACCTTAAAAAAATTTTTTTTTTTTTGTTAATTAATTTTAAACCTGTCATTAGTCAGGTGAGGTTCTGACATTCTTAGATTTTTCCAGGGCAGAAAAAGGATTGAAGTCTTTTTCATACAAACGTTACCAATAAAATTTTATTTGTAAAAAAAATATTGAAGGCTTCTTAGACTCTACCTCACCTGTTTAGGGTCAGTTTAGAAAATATTTTATTGATGTGGAAATCATGGAAGGAATTATACTGTAATTGTAAGTTAACAAATTGAGTTAATAATTGGTCTGAAGATTATTATTACATCTGTTGATGGGGCGCAAAGGGTTGAAATTTTCAGAAGAAACTTGAAACTAGATTAAATAATAATTAGCTGACAATGGGATAAAGTAAATGGCAATTATGTTAAATCGTTGAATAAATTTAATACACGTTTCCTCGTATTTCCAAGAATATTTCCAGGAATATTTCATGCGTGTAAAAATAACCTCGGAGGAATTTTTTTTTTTTTTGTATACAGAACATGGATTCCAATAATTATTGTTTGCTTTAATTTGCATAGTTTCACAGGGATACCGAATCGAATACGATCGGACATTCAAAACAGAAATCACTGGCTGCATATGCAACAGAGGGAACTAAAATACCCGAGCGACGGTATGCATCCAGTAAATGAGATATGCAGCCTACGCAAACGGAAGTGAAAAAAACAGGCCAGGTTATATAAGCACCGAACAGATCAATAATTCCTTGCTTGCCCGGAGCGGTCATAAACATCGACGGACCTTCGAAGAAAACTGTGAAAAGCTCCGACACCTTGAAATTGACATCTTTCCTCCTTCATATCTAGCTACAGTGGCCACAAGAAATATTTCTACAGGATGGACCAAAAGTCGTTAAAGAATTTAAAACAACCTTTTCATTTAGCAATTGTTCTTACCAAATTTTTTATGCAACATGATTTATAAAGTGAATTTTGCAAAATAATTTGAAGCCTTTTATAATATTTTAAAGACGGTCTAAAATATTTAATAAATTTTCTTGAATATTAGTTTTTCTATCTTCAATCATTTAGGATTTGAATAAAAGAAATCCAAAGAATTTCATTTTATTCTCTTTGTTTTTATATTGGCTTCAAATCTTAAAATTATTTAGGGTTTTATAATTTTTTAAGAAAGTTCTAAGAAGTGCAATGAATTTCATTTTATGGTTCTTTTTTTTTAATATTGGCTTCAAATATTGAATTTAGGATTTTATAATTTTGTAAAAAGGTTCCAAGGATTTGTTTTTTTTTTTCTTTTTAATACTTGGTTTGTCACGTTCAAACAATTGTTTCAATCTTTACTCTCATGGATTCGACAGCGTTCCTTAGCAAGAGAAACAGATTTACACGAGCAGAAAATGGTTCCGATAGTAAGTTCGGTGGTTCCCGCTTAATATCCCGTGTAGAAGTTATTAAACGCCGGCTATAAGCCGATTAAGGCGTTTCACGGGCTGGAAACCGGAGTTCTGGCCCTCTACGAAAAACCTCCTACTGGACCTGACGTCGTTCCGTTGCGGTGAATTAACCTCCACTATCAAAACTTTTTTTCTCGCTTCACTGGAAGAAATACAGTTACAAAATCGAAGCGTACGCTTTTGTTGGTTATGAAAATCGGCGGGAAAATTAATAAAAACATCGATACTTCAGTGCAATTACCGCAATACATACATTCATTCGAATAGTTTAAATAGAAATTAACAAAAAAAATTTTTCAATAAAATTAACTATTCAACTTTAACAGAAAATATAAAAATATCTATATTTATGACTAGACCATGATTTTTTATGCAAATACAAATATTTATAAATATAAGTGCAAACGGTTAAACAATTAGAATATTTTTCGAACCTCGACATACGCAGACAATTTAAAGAACTTTTTTTATTCGTTTTTTGGATTCCAATTTTCCTTCATTTCTTCCAACTACAGAACCCACTACAAGTGCTGACTTCGAAAGCACTCTAATCAATACTACAGAAGAAGAGAAAATCAATAATCATTCTTGCTTGCCAGAAAACACCTCAAATCCAAACATCAAAGAGCACCGAGTCAGGAATTAATTCTTTGCACTCCTCAACTTTTTTCCAAAGGACTGTTATGAAAATTTAAAGTGTTGTGAAGAAAAAAAGAATATTATAAATGTTTACAATTTACTTTATTTTAAAACAAAAAAAAAAAAAAGGAATCTACGAATTGACATAAATATTAAATTAAATTTAATTGAAAACTTCTGAAGAAAAATACACATGTAGCTACAGTGGCGCCAATGGCGTGCAAAGGGTTAAATCACAAATAAGAAGAGCTACTTGTTCAAAAGGATCAACGAGCTTGTTGATAGAAGAAAAAAATTTGAGGAAAAATTGGAAGAAGTGTTTGTTCAAAGGTCCAAACTGGTCTAGTACAGAAAGTCTATCGAGATTGGAATGTCGAAGGGGCTGTTTCAGTCGAGATGCGTTTATTTTCACGGGCGAGCTGCCAACTGGTGTGGAATACAGGACGCAATCGGCGATGCTTACGTCCAGCGAGTAGCGTTTATTAATGTTTCGCAAAATTTTTTCCTTGCACTCTACAACCATAAAATCTTGATTCACGTCCCTGGCTTTATTCTGAATGAATCTGACACAGTAACATTTCAGATGTATCGGTACATAAATCTTGCTTAAATTCTTAACCTCGAAAAAGTTTAAGCTCTGTTATACGTGCAGAATTTATTCTGAGATTCTAGTGAATTCTTCTATTTTATTATTTTACTAAAATTGTTTTACTGATATTATTCTTTATTTTGTAAAATTATATTTTATTAATATTATTTCTTATTTTTCTCAGATTATTATTTACTGATATTACTTATTTTTTCCAAGATTATATTTTACTAATATTACCTATTACTTTTTTTTTTTAAATATTTTACTAATATTATTTTTTATTTTTCCTTCATCACAAAATCAATAAATTTAATGAAGCTTTAAGGTGTAAGAAAAAAAGAGGGATGATGATACGAATGATCTAGTGAAAGCGTCAAACGCCATCTCTAGTATTACGTACGAATTTCATATCAGAGTATCGCGTAATCCATGCAAGATACTACCCAGGGTCCTCTATTTGTATTCTGCGTGGAGTAGTCTGGCTGATCGATGAGGAAATACTTTCGTCGTCTACGCGGTTGGCAAAAACAGATATCACTATAATTACCACGATAAGTTACGGTTTAACTTTTTGTCCAGGCCGAGTCTGAAGGTGTGCAACATAGTGTCTATAATTTCCCTCTGATAATTTGATATTTGCTAATGAATGGTCGTGCAGTAATGTTCCCTGTTGCAAAACAAGTTTCTCTCTGTCCATACATTCCTCTTTAAACATCACTCAATTATAGAAAATTCCTAACAATTTATCATAATAACCATCTTGAAGATATTAAAAATATTTATTCTCGCACTTTTTATTCGGTTAAAAAATATCCCCTATACTTTCTTCGATTGGTTGAAATTTTCGTGTTTTCCAAACATAAGAAAATTATTAAAAATGCCAAAGGAAATCTCTTGCAATTTTATGCGATAACCCATATTTTATTAACACTCTTAAGAACAGTAAAAATATTTATTCCTGCATTTTTCTTAAATTTTATTTCTCAATATTTTACTCTCCGTTAAAATTACTGAAAGTATTAAAGATATTTATTATCTTCATACTTTTTTCAGTTAATATAGGGATTCCAGAATTTTCCACGGTGAAATATCGTAGGTACGTATGGAGAATTTATTTACCATAACCTCACTTTGATATTTGGATGAATGGCGCAGAGAACATTAAAAATAACGCTCTCCTGTTAGCATAGGCGAGAGCAGTGTGTTCATCTTCGCAGCTAGAGAGACTTCCTGCTTAGGGATGCATAGAATTTTACAGAAGCATCGTCCTCGCATTCATCGAGCCGCTCGTCTTGAATATTTTTCCAATATTTTTCACTTATATGCAGTGCATGAGCTCTCTGGAGGCAGCTGCCCCGAAATTCTGTTCTCTTTGCCTTTATTTTCTATCTGATAGTCCAGCGAAAACCTACCGAGCATTTTTTCCTTTTCTTTCTTTCACACTATGCGAGCAAATGCCACTTGAGAGACTTAAAATTCCCTATTTCACTTGGAAAATACCATATATTTTCTAAAATTATTTTTACTCGAAAAATTTCGTCACACGCAATTCCTGAACACAAGCAGAGGGGTAACTAAATTATTCTCTTTATAATCATTGTCCAGGAGCCCCTTACGGCCTAAGGGCTGACCCAGGTAACTATGGGTCCCCATTGTTTGCAGGCTTACCGGGTATTATACTTGGGTACCTTCTTTTGCATTATTATATCGCTTCTCTCCTTAAATCTGACATTATTTCTGGGGAAAAAAATATCAATTAAAATTAAACTAAAATATCAATTCATTTTAAATTATTTGTAAATAATTTTTTAGACTGGGATAATTTAGTGTCCATTGTCAGAGAGCACGAAGTATAATTCATATTAATATAAACAAAAAAAGTTAAGGAAATATATTGGAATAAAATGTTAAAACTTGTTTTCTGTTTGATTCGGTAATTGAATTTCCCGCCAAATGCTGTTTCACGTCTCGTTTGAATGTTTGCACACCTGCGAGGCACTATGGCAAATCGAATGATCGTCGATATTCCAGCCGATGCAAGGATTCGACTGTGTCGACGAAATGAGAGAGGAAGACGCCATTTTATCGCGCTCATAACTCGGATATATTTTTTTTTTCTTTTTTGTGACGTCGAGCAACCTTTTCCCTCCCTATGGAGTTTCACATCTCTTGGAAACTCTTCCTATTTCTTTGCCTTCCCCGGGAACACCTTGACCCATGATATTTCCACCATGAGATGGAAGGGATGAAGCTAGCAGGAATTTATTGTCAAATGCTATTTTATGGTCTGAGGAAAATATAAAAAAAAAAAAATAATAGCACTTCCTCTCTTCTGCAGTATTTTTCATGGCTTGGATTGAATAAAATTCTTCGTGGCGTTCTGCTTTTCAAATTTATAAAAAATATTCTACTGTAAATAAAGTGTTGTTCATCAGAAATAATAAATATTTAATATATAAATGAAAATAAATTATTAATCTACCAAAAATGATAAATATATCATTTAATTATTTACATTTTATAAAAACAAATTATAATTCGTCAGAAATGATAAATATTAAATTGAATTAATTATATATCACAGAAATAAATTATAATTTATCAAAAATAGTTAATACAAGATTCCCCTATATTTAAAAAAAATTCACTATGACTTGGTTTCTGAATTGAACATAATTAAATGTTCAATCAGTTCTCAAAAGAGACCATGAAGCTTTCAATTATGTGTAATTCAAGAAGCGAACAACATTGTTGGCTTTTGGGAGTAATGAAAGCCAGCTGATTGACTTGGTGTAACTTAATTAAACTGAATGGAGGCATTAATGAAGCTAGTAGGCAGTAATAACTAGCAATCTTTGGCCACCATGTTTCTATCACCATAAACTTTACCTCTGAGGAGACGTTTGGTCAGGTTAGTTTAAAAATTGAGAAAACTAATTGAAATAGACATTTAAAAAATATAGATGCATTTAGTGACAGAGAGGCTAAAGTATTCATCGATCGCTGTGTACCCGATGCCCCACAATAATTAATGCTTCACCATCAAACATGCCACATCCCATAATGGAGGAACGTTACAAAATGGCTGAACCAATGCATCGATCTTAATAGAAGATACATTAAGGGGGCAATTTTCAAAGCACCAGTTAATTAACACATAAATGGCAGCTGTGTAATATTAGATTTATGGTTTCCAGCTGAAAATCGTATAAATAATTTTTCTTTCTACAAAACTTAATATCTCTTTTAACTAAATTCGTCTCAATGTTAGTTAACACAGGTGAAAAGGTTGGATACCTGATTTTAAGGCTATTTAATTAGACTGGTCACCGAATAATTAAAACAGGTTTAATAACTCATTCAAACCATTATTAAATGGATCATGATGATAATTAAATGGTTCTATTAATATTTAAAGCTTTAAATTTTATATAAAGTGCTTTAACAATAGCTTTCCATCATACTTTATTCCAAGTTCAGCTGAAAATTTAAACCAGGTACGCTCTGACAAAGAAGATGCAAAGTTTCCACACTTTTCGGTGTGCTTCAGCACTTTTCACCTGAAGAGTTACACTCGGAGCATTCTAACAAGAGAAATTCGAGTCTTCCAATATTCCGAGCCAGAAGTGACAAAAATCACAAAATAATAACTTAAATCATTCTTATGAATCGAGATAATAAATTCTATATTGTAGGTTATAAGATATACAAGTAAAAGAAATATTGACAGGTTTCGTAAATTCAGCGTTAAAACGAATTACCAATCAGATATCTTTTTATCAAATTGGAGGTTAAGTGATGGCTTCAAACAAGTTAGTTTGGAGTCCAATGTTGCATTGATCTCTTCACAGATGTTCATCAACGGTATCATTCGACTGGGTGTGCAAGGTACTGTGATAAACGGAACGAAATACAGTATGGGGAAGAGAAACGAATGCGCGTGAGGCTTTTTCGAGCGATAAAAATTGTTTTACAATACCGCGCGTCACGTGCAACGAACAGGAAACAAGGGAAACGAAATGCAAAACACGTTTGCTACCAGTGAACGCGAACAGAAGAGGTAATCGTTTAAGCTGTGCTAGTAACATTATTTGAATAAACTCCGATAACTCGTTTTCAATATTACGATTCAAATAACCTATTACCTTCGTT
>SMSQ01026138.1:120032-144099 GCA_019453375.1 Ctenoplectra terminalis | reverse complement strand
TTTTTTTTTTTTTTTTTTTTTATAGGTGAACTGTTAATCCCCAAATTGGTCACTACATTTAAGTTGAACACGCGGTTTGTTAATTGATCAAAGCAATAAATAGAATTATATGAAAACGACATTGGTAAATGTATTTGAAAATTTTGATCGTTCTACAAATTTATATCTTTCTTTTTTTTTGGTAATTAAAATTAAACTTTTTTATCCTGTTCAATATTGATTAAAATAAATTGTATTTGATACTTGTTGTACAGAAACCATTATTGAACTAATTTCATAATCAAAGCCTTTTTATTAAATTTAAAGTAGATCCAAGTATAATTAAAGGAACTTCATAATTGGAGAAAAAGTCGGAGAGTAATTTGAGAAATACTGAAATTGTTTTAAACAATATGTACATTAATTCTCCATATTACTTTTGCAAAGAAAAACCTAACCTAAAGGAGTAATATAAATCGCTTGAAAAAATTTAAATGGCTGCTCATTATATTAAAATACTTTCATGATTAATTGAAACTCAAAATAATTTCAACGATTCATTTTTGAAAAGTTCAAAAAGCTTTAAACGATCTTGTTTCTATAAAACAATTGATAAACTCAGACTGCTTTAAGGAAAACAAGAAAATGGCTACTCCCTGGATTCCCTAGATTGTCTAGTTCCGGGAAACTTAACAGTTTTTTGAGCTCCGTCGAGTAATGCGATAACGAGGATGCAGTAAGGAGCGACGAATCGAATATTCAGTATAGCATCATCGAAATGACCCAATTACAAGTTGCGGAGCCCATTGCAAACTCTACGTCCACCGGAAATGGAGTGTGCAAGTTAGAAACCGTTCCACTCGATGCACCTTACGGCTACGTAAACGTTTTACACCAACTACCACGACATGGCCACCACAAATACTGTTATACTGATTTTCCTCGCTAACAAACTGGCAAATTTGTACTTGGCGGCAGTAAAAACTGAGTGGCGTCTCGGTTTCATAATTTTCACTTATGAATTTAAATCAATTTCAGTGGCTGGAAATTGCAGCCATTGAAACTGAACCAGCCATCATTATACCTAGCTATAAATGCGAATACATTTAAAAATACGAAAAATTAATTTCTCTCTGAATAACTGTCTGATTGTAACTAAACAAAAATTTGTTAATCGATGTTTATCTTGGTTATAATTAATCCGGATACAATTTTTATGCCGGACTGGCGCCAAGATATAACCTAAAATTAAGGAAACCTAATTCGATCCTAACCTGTAATGTTAAACCCCTTCAAATGAGATTTCTGAATAAACCAACGGTCGAAATAAATGGAAATAGTTGCTCGACTCTAACTCAGGTTACTTTCTTGTTACGAAAGTGTGAGTGGGTCGAAAGGAATATAAAAATTGTAGCAGGGTTTATGGTTATTAAAAAAAACAAAAAAATATCTTACTGTATAATTTTGGTTTTACTAGAAAAGAGTCATATTTTATAAGCGAATAAAAAAATTCCTGTGTTTCATAAAAAAAAAGTGTTCGAGCACAAAACCGAGGCAAGAGAAATCGGGAAATTTTTGAACGAAAGAGAAACTCGATTACGTCCAAACTAACCTAGAAAGACTATAATAAAATTAGCACCGGAACTATACTTGTTTTTAGAAAAAAGCACATATTGCAAGAAAGGAAAATAATTATTTTACGAAAAATCCTCAAAATGCATCCTAGTTATTTTACAAAACTGCTCAACTGGTTATTTTGTTCATTTCTGTGGTTTTGGTAATAACCTAACCTAAGCGAAACTTCTGAACTCAGTGGAAGCCAAAGTAAAATAGAAAATTGGGAAAGCTTCTGGGTTCAGAAAGTGTTGCAAGAATTCGGAAAACTTCAAATCCCCTTTTCTCCCTATTTATGTATTTTCTCCGTTCTAACGCTCCTCCACACCCCTTTTCTCATCTCGTAAACAATATTTCCGCTCCTCTCGGCTCGTCCTCATTCGACCAGTTTCCAGGGTGAAACGAGAGGGACGAAGAAAGAGACAGAGTGGGCTGAATGATTAGAGTGAAACGAAAGGGAGCGAATAGGACAGAATGTAACGTGGAGACCGCTGTGGAAGACGAGGAAGGAGGACGGGTGGGAAAACGTGGGACAAAGCAAGATGGACGAAGGCAGAAATAAAAATGGCGACAAGGAGAGCACAATGCGGAGGAGTGAAAGGAGAATTGAGAGAACAGAGGCTTGTTGGAAGAAGAAAGAAGGGTGGCAGAGCGGCAGGGGAACGAAATGTGTATACGGGGTGTTAAAAATTTACACGTAAAATATTTAGTACCCTTAGTACCAATTATTTCCCTAACCATCAATTTCTCTTACGATAAATTACGGAGAATTCTTCGAATAAATAGCCTGGACGATAATTGTGGTATCGTAGGGAAAATGCAGCATGGTTTTATCATTAATTAATCAATTTATTAAGCCATAATGCTTTTACCGTAATATCCGGTAGGTGAAACCAATTTTTACCGAAGTTCTATTTCGTTTCACTATATTCTCGAAAACATGAATTTGCGTAAAAATCCGCAGTCCACCTATTACTGCGTTCACTACTGTGCTACCGCTGTATCGCTTAATAATAATAATAAAAAAAAAAAAATACAACAGTACAGTAACTTACAAGTCACGTGACATTGCCCAGAGTTAACCTAACTTAACCGACCTAAATAAAGAACTGCACACCGTTAATTTAAGCGCAGCAATGGCGTACAAATAACAAACAAATACTCCTCCTCAACTAACCTCGATAATTCCACTTGCAACAATTTTTCCGGACAAACTTTAGCAAAACGGATTTCTCAACGCTAAAAGAGAAACAAACCGATCTTAACCTCAACATTAACAAACCTAGGTGATAAAACAAATTATTCGGCGACGATGGCTCGAAGAATTGGAGTTCAATTCGAGTGACTCGAAAACAGGGTCTTATTCGAAAAATTTCTTTACTTTTTACCAGGTAGAGCCCGACTGTTCCTTTCCTCCGTTTGAAACAAAGCACCAATTGTATTCCAGGGCCATGCCATCGGGGAAGAAACCAGCAACAAGGAGAAAGAAACCGTAAATAAGAGGAACAAACGAGAGTGTCGGGTAAGGGGGACGATAAAATGGAGAAGGGTAGAGGAAAATGAAGAAAAGGGGGGCTGATAAAGGGAAACGAAGGCCAAGAGAGGAAAGATAAAACCGTACACGCTCCGTCGCCAACACGCTTCTCCTGACGCCGTTTTATCCGGAAGTAGGGGAGGAGGGAGAGCTCTAGAATCGATAACCGCCCCTCTGCCACGTCGAAAGGGGTCGCCGCCACCCTCCTGGCACGGCTTTTAAAAGAGAGGAGGCTTCGAACACCAGGTCGACCCCAAAGGGGGAAAACCGGCTGGCTGGTTGAGCGATGACGCCGAGGATGACGATCATCGTCACACTTTTTGATCACTTTAAAGTTAACTCTATTATTGTTTCATTTTTTTTTTTTAGTATCAAACGTGACAGTTGTTTTTGAAACCCTGTTTTTATCCTTATTTTTAAGTCTCCGGTGTAATTTATTTATTTATTTTTCGTTAGTAAGAATAGTGATATTTTTGAGAATAAATAAATTTTTTATTATTATTTTTTTCTTATCAAACTTAACAGTATTTTGAAATATTTTATTATATTAAGTATTAATATTATTATTTTATTATAAAAAATACCTAGAATCCCATAATCGTAGATAAGATCTTACAATTTTTTTTTATCAAACTCAACAGTATTTTGAAATATTGTGACTTTGTCTCTAAGTTCATGGTATAATTTTATTTATCTCTTTTCCTTTGGCCAGAATAATAATAGTTTTAGGAATAAATTAACTGGTGTGTCTGTAATCTGCTATTTTAATTTCAAAAAAATTAACCTATATCTATGTTAGGTAGAACTCTAACCTAAAAGTTTCCAAGGTTCTGCTAAATAATTCAATTAAATAATTGGAGTTAATTTTTAGGTTACACAATCTTAAGAAATTCTGAAGTTCATTTGAGCTTTAAATAAAGACGAAAAAGAAGCAGGATTTATTGGACTGTATTTCTTATTAAGAGGGTCTTTAATAATTCTGCGCGGCACTCTGAAGGACCCCTAAAACTTGGTGAAACTTAATGGAAATTCAAATACAAGATACCGAACGGTTTCAATTTGCATGAGGACAGACGAATCAAGACCAAACCCATCGAAAGGATAAATCATGAATGTTCTATTTCTGTTAACAACGGTCGAGCGTGAGCAAGTGGCACGACCTAGTATTCTGAGCCTCTACAACTCAAGTCCTGAAACGATTGCCCCAACTCACTGCACAACTTTGTATTTCATACAACATTCCAATTAAATTTGCAGTTGTCCCATCTCACTGCAACTGTGTTTAATTCAGAATCTTCTAAAGAGAATACAGATGCGAATGTTAAACTAGCAAGAAGAATTATTTATTCAAGGAACAGTAGGGATTAATAGAAAAGACTTGTTCAATTTTTTTTTTTTTTTTTAATTAAATATCCATGAGAATATTTACGTTTCATAATTTCTGTTTGTGGAAAGTATAAGTGGCGTGTTATTCATAGAAATTTAAATCAATTCAGTGAGGTGCCGGTATTCCAGAATTTTAAATATGTTTTATAATATTAAAATTGAAGGGCACAAACATTTGTATTTGAGAATTTTCTGGGATCATAAATGTAATTTATGATTCAATTCCTACGAACTCAAATAAAACTCTACAATTTTTAAATAAAAAATACCTAGAACCCCATAACTCTAAATAGGACCCTACAATTTTTAAATAAAAAATACCTAGAACCCCATAATCCTAAATAAGACCTTACAATTTTTAAATAAAAAATTCCTAGAATCCTACATTTACCAATTCCTATGAATCAAAATATAACCCTCCAACTCTTCAATAAAAAATACCTAGAATAAATCAGAGCCTTAAAATTTCAAAATTAAACAAAGTACCTAAAATCCCTATTCCAGCCTTCCAATAATCCCTAAACATGACCCAAAACACACCACCCCCTGAAAAAAGCCAATAAGATTCACCATTTCATCTGCCAAGAAGCAAATAACCTCTAAATCCAACCCCTGTCTGTGCCATTTACTTCAAACACGAAAAACCATGACAGACAGACCCATCATACCAGAGAAGATTAAAAGGAAGGAATCATGCGAGCACTGGCAACGCTCCAGTCAGGACAAGAGTACAGCACGATCTATCAGGACACGTATACACGACTCAGCCGGTTAGCCTGGTCGTCGTCGACGATGATTGCGAGCTTCATAATTTCAGGTCACGCTCGTTAATGATCCCTCGAGAGCGAGGAATAAACGTGACGCTCCATCGACGAATTCAATTGCATCCAACGGAATTTACATGGTTTCCTGTACTAAAATAACGAACTGGGGGGAACAGTGAAGCTTTCGGAAATATTCAAGTCAATTTTTCCTGAATTTAACCTCTTAACTACTTTGGGTCAATATAGGTTAGGAACGGTATTTTCCAATTCATAATTTAGCTCCATTCATGGTTTCAGCAATGAATTATTATTGTGGAATTTTATGCAAATCCATATTTTTCAGAATATAATTTAAAAAAAAAAGATAATTTCTATGGAAAATTATTCCATCTATCTTATAAAATTAACTATAATTTGGATATTCTGTATATTCTTCTATATTTATAAATTCTTTATAAATGCATAAAAATCTGCAGTCCAGTAATTTTAGTTTCAATGGATCCAATGTTTTCAGTAATAATTACTAGTAACTTTCTGGGCCATGTGAATTTTTTTTTTGTTATAGGGCGCCCTCTATGGTCTCCATTATCCTGTAGGACATATTTGGAATTCCTATTCAATGGAATTATAGTTAGTTCACATTAGTGAGCTTCTGTATTTCCTTTCTACGGTGGAACGAGCCGCAGGTTCAGCGGAACGTGTCCTCGAATTAATAAAGATGATCATGCTAATCAGTAGAACGCGGCGTCTGAAAGATCCGCGAGGCCGAGTGTATCGTTTCAGCGTGGCGCAGCCAGTGTGGAGCCGTGTAATTAAACGGGTTCGTTGAACCTGCGCCGAGTTTGCTGAATCCGAGCTGTTCGTTTTCACCTCCACGCGATTCTTTTCTCTGACAGATGAATTATGACCGATAGCATCGTTCCTCTTCACTCACGTTTTCTCTAAAATTAGGTTCACCGGCATATACATCGAAACTCATGAATTTATAAGTCACAGGGAATTTGTTTTTACTTTTTATTTGAAAACAGTGAACTGGTCTAGGGAGATTGAGAAGATGTTTGATGGGCGAGGAGGAGGCGGTCAAGTGGATCTAGGTTAGGCTAAGTTCTAGTTTTTGACCACAGAGGGTGCTGGAAGAGATTGGGTTACGTCTTTTGCTAATGGTATTCATTCTTCTTTTCTTTTTACCGGTGTTGGTGTAATTTTGTTTTTAAAGTACAATTACTTAAGTATTTTGTAGGCTTCAAATCCTTTGTTTCCCGAACTCTATGAACTCTAATGAGTCTTCAGAATTTTTTTTATAAAAAATNGGGGAACAGTGAAGCTTTCGGAAATATTCAAGTCGATTTTTCCTGAATTTAACCTCTTAACTACTTTGGGTCAATATAGGTTAGGAACGGTATTTTCCAATTCATAATTTAGCTCCATTCATGGTTTCAGCAATGAATTATTATTGTGGAATTTTATGCAAATCCATATTTTTCAGAATATAATTTAAAAAAAAAAGATAATTTCTATGGAAAATTATTCCACCTATCTTATAAAATTAACTATAATTTGGATATTCTGTATATTCTTCTATATTTATAAATTCTTTATAAATGCATAAAAATCTGCAGTCCAGTAATTTTAGTTTCAATGGATCCAATGTTTTCAGTAATAATTACTAGTAACTTTCTGGGCCATGTGAATTTTTTTTTTGTTATAGAGCGCCCTCTATGGTCTCCATTATCCTGTAGGACATATTTGGAATTCCTATTCAATGGAATTATAGTTAGTTCACATTAGTGAGCTTCTGTATTTCCTTTCTACGGTGGAACGAGCCGCAGGTTCAGCGGAACGTGTCCTCGAATTAATAAAGATGATCATGCTAATCAGTAGAACGCGGCGTCTGAAAGATCCGCGAGGCCGAGTGTATCGTTTCAGCGTGGCGCAGCCAGTGTGGAGCCGTGTAATTAAACGGGTTCGTTGAACCTGCGCCGAGTTTGCTGAATCCGAGCTGTTCGTTTTCACCTCCACGCGATTCTTTTCTCTGACAGATGAATTATGACCGATAGCATCGTTCCTCTTCACTCACGTTTTCTCTAAAATTAGGTTCACCGGCATATACATCGAAACTCATGAATTTATAAGTCACAGGGAATTTGTTTTTACTTTTTATTTGAAAACAGTGAACTGGTCTAGGGAGATTGAGAAGATGTTTGATGGGCGAGGAGGAGGCGGTCAAGTGGATCTAGGTTAGGCTAAGTTCTAGTTTTTGACCACAGAGGGTGCTGGAAGAGATTGGGTTACGTCTTTTGCTAATGGTATTCATTCTTCTTTTCTTTTTACCGGTGTTGGTGTAATTTTGTTTTTAAAGTACAATTACTTAAGTATTTTGTAGGCTTCAAATCCTTTGTTTCCTGAACTCTATGAACTCTAATGAGTCTTCAGAATTTTTTTTATAAAAAATACATGGAATCCCACCTTCCAATTCTTAGAAATTTAAATAAGGCTTTACAATTTTTAAATAAAAAATACCTAAAATCCGATATTTTTCAATTCTCATGAACCTAACCCGAACCTAACCCTGAAATTTTGAAATAAAAAATATTTAATATTTTGTAAGCTTCTAAAATAATTTGAAACTAAGTTTCCTTCTTCTTTTATAATTTAGAAACAATATTTTTCCCCATATTATGCTAGCAAAATTTAGAACCCAAGAAATAAATAATAATGGATGCTACACAGAAGATAAACTGAATGTTCCCAAGGAATTATCAGTAGTTTCATAGTTGTATGTCCTAGATCAACTGGCACAACGTTCCGCAACGCTCGTTCGCATCAGAATTCTGTCCAGCCTGGTCGATACTGGTCCGAGAAAAGCATGTTGAAGGTGGCATCCTCGAATGGCGAATAATTGCCAGCTGGTCGACAACAGGAAAATCAGAATAGAAGGCAGTAAAGTGCTTTTTCCTGAAAACGTCCATGTATTTTCTTTCCTTTTTTCTTTCCTTGAAACTTGAATTTAATCGCGGATTAAAGATATCCCTGTTGTATTCCTCACTCCAGCAGCTGGGATTCCCTGAATCCTTCGATTGTCACGTTCGTACCTCTCTAGAATTCTTAGTCGAGATTACGCAAATTTGTGGAATATAGCATGACGAGCTGTGTTTCTTGCAAGAAAGAAAATCTTCGTTTCTTCAAGAATAAATGTGTCATAAATAAATAAAATATGTTAGATCAGATTTAGATCAAGGTTGTTCCTTTTCTACTCAGTTGGTTAGGTTAGGTTCATGTTGGTTTTCTTTTTAAGAAGAAACACGGTTAGGTTCAAGTTGATCACTTCTTAAACAAGTATATTTCAAAAAATAGGTTAGGTTTGGATTAGATTCTTTAACAATAAGTGTCCCGAAAAATAGATCAGGTTAGGTTCGGATTAGTTTCTGTTCTACGACGAGGTACGGTTAGGTTCAAGTTGATCATTTCTTCGATATCTATATTTTAAAATATAGGTTAGGTTTGGATTAGATTTTTTAACAAGTAGCCCAGGAAATAGATTGGGTTAGGTTCAGACTGGTCTCTTTCCAACAAACAAACGTGCACAGTAGAATAGCCTAAATTAGAAATGCAATCAAAAAATCTCCCCACTCATCGTCCGAGAGAAATCCTGTTTCAGAACTGGAATTGCAGTTCTGCCGACGTAACTCTCGGAATCGTTCCATGAATGTGTTTAAAAACTTCCCGTCGGCTCGTAAACTTTCCTGAATATTTAAACAACACCGACAACTTCGAAACAGAGAAGACGAAGCACCATGGCGTCAGCAACGGCGGAGGGAGGGCGGGGGGAAGCAGACTTTTGCAAGGAAGAAATTACTTCGTGACGAATGCGCGCGCGAGAGTGGGGGGCACTCGTTAAACCAGCGGAAGGACGACTAATATCCCTGCATCGAGCAGCGACGCGCGGCCTTTGAGAATTTAAGACCGGCTTTCATTAAAAGATCGTACACACCGGCGGCGGAAGTAAATCCTAACTTCTGCCGCTTTCAATTACCGCGTCTCGCGGAAGAATCGAGACACGAAAACACGCCCCGGCATCCAAAGGGGGGCAGAGGTGGCGGGGAAGAGAAATTAATGATTCAAAACGGGCGCCGTTTGAACCGCCATTGCTTTTATTAAAATGGACCACGAGAAATGGCGGCGTGTGCACCGACTTCGATTTTTCTGGTCGTTCAACGTTCAAAAATTACTGTCGTTTATTTTCTCGGTATTTAGGTTTAGGTAGTAGAACAGTTTTTTTTTTTTAAATACTATAGGAATTAATTTTCATTCTCGAGTATAAATTGAAAGAATACATCGCGTAGTAATTGTCCAACAACAATTCATTTGGAGAAATCTCTAGATCTTTACGAAGTGCAATTTGAGGTTAATGTATTACCACATTTCTTAACGCCATCTTTGTATAAAAAATGTACCGATTTTTTCTTACAAAGTAAGACCCAAAAACTTTAACCTAATACCAGACATTTATCCACTAGAAAAATTTCCTAGTAGACATTTTTTGCACTAGAAAACTTCCTAATAGGAAACATTTTTTCACTAGAAAAATTCCTGGCGGTATACAGTTTTTTCTCCACTGCAAGAATTTCCGAGTAGCAGACATTTTCCTCCAAAAAAATNTTTTTTTTTTTTAAATACTATAGGAATTAATTTTCATTCTCGAGTATAAATTGAAAGAATACATCGCGTAGTAATTGTCCAACAACAATTCATTTGGAGAAATCTCTAGATCTTTACGAAGTGCAATTTGAGGTTAATGTATTACCACATTTCTTAACGCCATCTTTGTATAAAAAATGTACCGATTTTTTCTTACAAAGTAAGACCCAAAAACTTTAACCTAATACCAGACATTTATCCACTAGAAAAATTTCCTAGTAGACATTTTTTGCACTAGAAAACTTCCTAATAGGAAACATTTTTTCACTAGAAAAATTCCTGGCGGTATACAGTTTTTTCTCCACTGCAAGAATTTCCGAGTAGCAGACATTTTCCTCCAAAAAAATATTCCCTAGACGAGCAACGCAATGCCAATCTTTTTGCTGCACCTTAGAAATCTAGCAATCCGTAATTTAGTCACGAGTTACAGCCATTGAAGATTTATAAGTAACTGAAAGGAACCTGCAACCATAGAAACGACTAAGAATAGCTAGTGACATCCTACTTTGCGTTTCGTTGCGCGATTGCCACACACCGTAGAAGGAAACGAGTGCCTCGAAAAGATCGGTAGATTAACCGACTGTTAATTACCACGCGTGGCTCGTTTTCACACGCGCGACACTTCTCCAGGGAAAAAAAAAAAAAAAAAAAAAGAAAACCCAGTGGAGTCTCGGTGGCCATCGCGGACACCGTTACCCGCGTTGAACGAAAGGGACTCGCCCGTGGGGATTGGAATCGTGTAACGAGAAAATCAGCTTTGGTAGCGGCTCTCAATTAAAGCAGAGGAGAAGAGAAAAAAATAAATCGAGTATTTTTCTAACCTCGAAAATCTTTTTCAATTTCAGAAACATTAAAGTAAACCACGAGAATCCTAATCCAATATGGCCGCCCATAACGTAAGTTAATTTAATATAACATACGAACAAATATTAAATATNTTTGAGAATTTTCTGGGATCATAAATGTAATTTATGATTCAATTCCTACGAACTCAAATAAAACTCTACAATTTTTAAATAAAAAATACCTAGAACCCCATAACTCTAAATAGGACCCTACAATTTTTAAATAAAAAATACCTNTATTATCCACTTCACCATAACTATATGTTCCACCGTTTCCCCAGAAAGACATTTCCCAACCGCTGTTGGCTTTCGAGGCAAGGGTCGACGCGTTTGAAATCGATCTTTTTATTACCAATAGTTGGCTGCCGCTGCATCAAATTGCACCGCTCTGTTTTTCTCCCCGCTGCACCGTCGCGCTCTCCCCTATTCTCCGTGGGAGATGCATATGGCCGTCCCTTTTTTTTCTCCCGCCCGACGCGACGTCGCTGCAGTGCAGTTTACATCACACGCGTCTTACGATTGACCCTTTTATCTTGCCAGGATTCAACTTGATGTAAACCACGATCGCCACCCTCCATGTGTATGTATTTTTAACCCTGCTGCGATCTTCGAGATTTCTGCGATGCAACCATGCTTTCAATTTTTTTTTTATGTTTTTTAATTTTTAGAAAAACGAAGTAAAAATGTACTTAACAGGATAAATGAAAAAATCGTTTAATATCGGCTAAATAGAAGGTACGAAAAATTTATTATCCATGTAGTTACTTTGGTGCCACCCGGTACGTGGCAAAGACGCTCGGAGTCACTGTTAACCGTGCAATTTATAACTGTACAACGGTGCACTCTATTAAAACGACAACCACACGAGCGTCCTTCGGTCCGTCCATCAATTAGAATAGTCAGCAGCCTTTGTACAACTCGCTCGCGTTCGCACTTTTCATTTCCATCTATCGGCGATAAACAAAGGCGAGCCAATAATTCCCAGAAAATTGATCTCTCCAGCGTTATCGTTCGTTCATCTCGCGAAATTTGCTATGAAATATCGTTCGACCGTCATCAGTCACTGACCGACGTCCATTTTGATGGAAAATTGATCTATACGAAATGGACGATTCCATTTTGTGCTTATCGGAAATCAAGAGTGAAATAAAAATAAATTTGCTTGGGAAAAATTCATAAGAATTGTTGGAAAATTAATGACAGGTTCGTTCTTGTCTTTGTTCGAACCTAACCTCTCTTTATTTGATACTTTTACTTCCTTAACGGTTTCTTCAAGATTTGCCCGATGAATTATTTACCTGGTAAATAATTCAGAACTGCCACTCTTCTTGGTGATTTTGTTATCGATCAGCATTTTCAGATTTAACCATAAAATACTTCCTTCTCGTTCATCCTAGTGATAAATTATGTATTTTGTGCCATGTTTCTTCGTTTCTTGTTTTATTCAGGTTGATATCCGAGCTTCTTTGGTCTCTCAACACTTTTCAATTATATGCTTGATGATTTAATTGATTTTATGTTAATAAGAAATTTTTTTTATGCTTATAGAGCATACTTTTGTAGGTTAGGTTTAGGATAATTTACTTAGTTGTTCTTATTCAGCACGCCATAGTCATTGTAATTATTAATTCTACCATTCTCAGACTAATTTTAACGTTAGTCTAAAAAAAATAAATAAATAAAAAAACATAGGCTCTAAGAAAAAATTTTCAAACCCAAATATAGAAATAAAATTTAATTTCAGGTTAGTCGATGTAACCAGTCCAAGAGACTCTATCTTTTCATGTATTATTCTCTCAAAAAGTTAAGGGAAGAAATTTTTGTAGCTACGCCCATGGAAATTCAACAGTTTGCATTCCAAAGAGCATTGCAAACGGTTAGTCGATAATGTAGCGTGAAATGCGAGCCCAGCACAATAATTAACCAGGAATCCCACTGCCATTTGCCACCACGAAAATGGCTGAATCCGACCGCCATGGGACACTGTGGCTACGTTGAACCAGACCTAACCTAAACCCCATGGAATCCTATGGTTCGCTGAACGATATCGGTTTAAATTGCCTGGTATTCTAATTGCTTCAGCATGGTTGCACAAAAAAGTCAAATTTTAATTACCAATGAAGGATTCTTGTAAAAAATATCTGCCATTTTTTTTTTAACGACGTCAGTGCCACCATTATAACCTATAAAGCTACGAGAGTAGGTAATGTACGATAATATTTACTATGAAGATAGCTTCCAATGTGGTTATTAATGGAAGACAAGATTAAAGGGACTCTATTGCTAACAATGTGGCTCGGTAACCTAGACCTGGGCAATTCTAGGAAAACGTTAATTCCACGACTGAATTAGATTATTCTAAGAATATCTAATTGAGAATGCGAACTCCGGGAAAATTCTAATTTAACCACCATCAGTGGGAGCTATAATGGTTCTGGAACACCCACCACATTGTGTCTGAAAAGTGATAGCTTTAATTCTGTTGATCTACTGATCTTTCCACTTACTTATGCATCACGAAAGAATAAAAATAGTGACTTTCACCGAGTCTAGTAATTTTTATAAAACGGCTGCGCTATTTTACACTAGGAGAGAGTAACAGGTTTCCGAAAAAACATTTTCTATCACCAATAAGAATTAATTTCAGCGTCCGAAATACTCGTACACGGAAAACTATCTTCAAAGTCAATGATTAATTTCAGATTCCATTAAAAATAATGTTCGGAAGCTTTTAACCATGTTCTCCTGTCTTCGACTTTTGAAACACCCTGTATACCTTCAAAAATAACAACCACCTCAAACATTAACTTTCGAAACCCTATACAAACTGCTTTTGAGGTACCACCATCAGGTGCTCATAACCTGGCCAACAAACAACGAACTTGGAAACCCTGTACACCTTCAAAACGGCGGGAAATTCAAAAATTATTGGAGTCTATTAAAAGAAACGAGACTTATAGGAAGAGAAAAGAATGAATTAGCGAACATGACTGCTTCCAAGGCCTCAGCCGCGAGTACGGCCGTTTCACTGGCACACATAAGCATCTATAACCTGTCCCGTGAGCGTTATCGCGTCTTAATATCGCCAGCTTATCGCCGCCAGTCGCGGTGCGTGACGCCCTCACGCATCCGCGCACACGTGCGCGCGCACTCACCATAGAACTGCAACCTGCAACCTGCGCTCCGATTACATAACCCATCATTCAGAAACGCGCGGTCTATGCGCGCAAACAGGGTGTTTCGAAAGTATTCGCGCCACTCGCTTGACGATCGCGCGAGCGCAGCCTCGTGGGTCGCGTTCGAGCGTTCGCCACGCGGATATTTTTAGACTGTATGCAATACAGTCACGTGGACGTGACTTAAAGGATAATTGGAACATGATTAAAAATTGGTACTGGATAAATTGTCTGGTAATCTTCAAATGGTATTTAATCAGGTTAGGTTCGAGTCTTAACCACGTGGGTAATTTTAGGTTGGGCTAGATACGGTCACGTGGACGAGATACGAAGGATAAATGGAAGATAATTAAAGATTGGAATTGGAAGAATTATTTAATAACTTTATCCTCTGGTATTTTTTAATTAGGTTAGGTTGAAAGGATGAGATTAGGGCAGGTTTTTCACGCAGGTCTTTTGGAAGGTATGTTGAATGTCTCTTGTGTTAAATACATGGAAACGAAGTTGTATCGGAGTATTAGCGAGTGGAAGAGGTTAGGGTTAACTTTCATGTATGATTTTTTTAGGATTAACTTTGGCAACTAGGTTATGTCGATGGTAATAGATGGAAAGTAATTCCTGGTTGAGATAATGAAGTTGGTTTAGACAAGTTAACGTTTCCAACTTCCATGATTTCCACATTCCATTAATTCCAGAAAGTGAAGTGTGCGCGAAGAGAAAAATCGAAGCAGAAAATTTCTCTTTGCCAGGTGGGGTTCCGTAATTTGGAAAAATAATGTTTCTCATTATCAGACTTCTACCAGTGAAGTGGAAAATTAATTTCTCTTCACTTTTCCTTTCAAATGCACCTGTGAACCATCGTGACAGGCAACAAGGATAATAAAAACTGACCTCTAGGTGGCGCTGGCGGGGCCCTCTTGGGGGTGTCGTCGGCAGAGGGTGTTCTTTCCCTCATGCTTTCCTATGGGACCCCTTAGAGCCACCATTTAGCTGAGTCCACATGCCACGTCCTCCTGAAACATATTAAAATAGAATATTAGTCTCTGTTCTTAAAATGGTCGCTTTAACGAGACAGTATCTATATTCTCATAACAATGTGCTACATGTTTCCATTTCTGAAGGTTAGAAACCATTCCTGCAGTGTCATTTCCTTTATCAGTTTTTTCTTAATTGTTACACACATTTTTTTCTTGCCGTAAAACTAAAAGTACTACGTTTTATGATTCATAATAGTCTGCACAATTACACCGTAACCGTATTCGGTATCTTGCCAAATATGGGGGAAAAAATGGCATCGTTGTAACCCTAGAGGCGGCCATATTAGATTCTCGTAATCGAATAGTCGAATTATTCACTAGATACGATTCCGCGTTTCAATAAGTGTGGAAAACGGAGGCAACGGATTCTGTGCATTGTGCAACTAAGGAAAAAAGAAGCGGAGGGCCCCGTATAATCGAGTAACAGTATCGTGCAGGTGATACGAGAACACGGAGGCATGCTCACAATGATACGTCGATGAGGATCGTGATATGCAAGACTGCTAGAGCTCGCGAGACCTCTCCTGGTATCATCGAGACCGCGGAGGAACACTACCAGTGGTTCGCAACTTAACTTCGAGTTCCATAACCATTTTTTTACCAGACAATTAATAATATGAAAATTAATTTAACAGAGTTACCGATATGTTCAATATTTATGATCACAGAATATGAGATTAAATTCGATTTTATTTAAGAAAAAAATTTTTCATATTAACCATAAATTTAAAAAATTGAGAAAATAGTAGTTTGAGGTTAAATTTATTCTTAGTGATTAAATAACGTACGTTAGGGTTAGATTAATTTTTTTTAAACGAATTTTCAACGTTAATGTTGATTAAAAAGTTAAGGAATTAATGGTTCGAGGTTAAGTTTACTCTTCTTGATTAATTATAGTGTAGGAAATAATATTTTTTAGTAATTCCTATTGCAATAAGGTT
Organism: Ctenoplectra terminalis; assembly: GCA_019453375.1. Lineage (NCBI taxonomy): Eukaryota > Metazoa > Arthropoda > Insecta > Hymenoptera > Apidae > Ctenoplectra > Ctenoplectra terminalis. The sequence continues at coordinate 128,125 of SMSQ01026138.1, read as the reverse complement.
AGCGATACTCTGGATACTCGGTATGTAGATGTCAGCTAATCAGTAGCATAGCTGACCACTTTTTGTTTAACCAAAAGATAACAAATAATTATTAGTGGATAACAGAAGCTCTTCAAACAATTGTTAGTGGACACGTTGAGAGATAAGTATTGTTTGATGTATCCTCTTATCGCTAATAATCTCTTTTTTCGATAACCGTGTAACCTAGAAGTTACACAGCGTGTCATACGCCGAATTACTCAATATTTAGATAACCCTACTATCGATAAACTTATCACGTTGTATCTTCTAACAACTAATAACAGTAGCAATGTGACATTTTTTCAGTTATTTTTAATAACATATCGATGATAAAAATTCTTCTTAAATTTTATTTATAGGTCAGGTTTCACTTAACTCTTCGAAGCACGAAATTTTAGGAAAATAAAAATTTGACGAAGCAGGTTTACTTTATTCGTTAAAAAATAAATAAAAAGCTACTTAAGTATTTACAAGACTGGAAATAAATAGTCCACAACTGTGTAACATGCAGTAATATTAAAAAATATCCCATTATGCATGTTAAGGTATTAAAAAGGTGCGAAACTTTTAATTCCACCATGCTTCAAAGAGTTAAATCGGGTTTCTATCCTGAGTCAACGAAACGCTGTCATTGTACCGAAAGACAAACAACGGTAAAACAAAGTGCGCCCATTTTTATGTCCCACTATATGCGCGCGCGTGCACAGCCATAACACCGAGGCCAGTGGTGCTCCATAGTAAGTTCTCGGTCGTCGTTGCTATTAATTTCCGTGAGATTAACATTAATTCTGTATTATCGTCAACAAATTCGCTACGACTGATATAAATTCACGTCTTTAAAAATTCTTCTACCGATTAATTGTAACGTTCAATTTTTTTTCGAATTTTAAAGAAATGATTACAAGCATCGTACCAAGAAGCAATATCTCTCACGTTGGTACAAATTTAAATAGCAGACCTTTGCCGTGTTCGGCTGCAGACATTTGGAAATTATGTGCGGTCTTCGGGTAAGCGATTCGCCGAACCTAACCCGTAGTGAATGCGTTAAGCAAATAAATAGTATGGATTCTGGAAGCGTTGAGACTATTCTGACAGTGGTTCTTAACCGTATCAAGAATGAACGTCACAGTGCATCAAGGATCATCGTCCATCGATGATACCGGCGGCAATTCTCCGCGGCACTTCGCATAATAGGCATAATTGCGGGGACTGCTAGTTCGTCATTAGACTTGTCGCTTCTTGAGAACTGTGGAGAGACCTCGTATCGCGAGACTAGTGGTTCTCAACCAACGATGGAGCACTATCATTGTTAACTCTCTACAGCGCGAAACTTAAAAGATACATATTTGTGTATCTACATTTTTTAAATTATTAGGTATTTGTTTATCACTGTACTAACACTAGGTTTACGGGCATTTCTTACATACCTATTTTAATTGACGGTTGAACAAAACCGGATATTCTTTTTTAAAACTCGACTTATTTTATTTCGAAACATCTCAACACTTTGCACTCCGCTGGTGCCATAATTTTAATAACAATTTATTTCCTTTGAGTAATTTTTTATTTTCCTCAATTTTCGCCGACAGATTAACTATTTACCAAAGCAATGTTTAAAATCTTCACGATAGTCCAGTGAAACTTAAGAAAGCTTAACTATTAAATTATAAATTAACTTTTTACGATCGAAGCCTTTTTCGAACTTTTTATGAATTTTTTACAGCTAATTTAAAATGATTACACATAGAAATTAAAGGGTGCAAAACTTTTATATTTCATGTTCAGCGAAAGGTGTGTCCAAAGTAAACTGCGCCGTACCAATCACTTTAGGTTTCAGATATCGGGCCTAATAAATTCCCTAGGACATCACGGGAAACCATAGAACCGACGCGCGTTGACCGAATTTCGCCAGAGGATCCCACGTCTTCGAAACGCCAGTGAAACCACTAATCGTCCCGACGGCGCATTCGATCTGCCAGCAGAAACCCGAGATTCGGTAGGCGTTGGCATAGGCCCTGCAACGGCCACTTCGAAACGACCCTGGCTCTTCGTGGCTTGGTCCAGAGCCAAGGCAGCGTGCACGGATTCTCGTTCCTCTCCCCTCTTACCCGCTCCCCTTCACTTCCGCCTAACGAGAGAGATCTGGTCAATCTCACGGGATTAGGAGACTATTTGGACCGACGCTAGAGCAGTTCTGACGCTTGCCTCAACAGGTCACGGTGTTGGTAGAACTGGCGGGACGTTATGGTAACCGTGGAATTTCTCGATAGACATTTTCGAGTGCTGTTTAGGTTAGGGTCGAAGTTTCTTTCAAGTTTGCGAAGAAAACAGGATTCTTTTTTTTTTAATTCGAGAAAATTCGCGTGGTTTGGTTGGTTTGGTGAAATTTTTTAGGTTGGCTGATATCTAGTGACTTTTTAGGGGGCTCGCTGGCTGATATAATATGGTGTATGTGTGTCAAGTGCAAGTGAATCCGGTCTAATGAGATGAAGGAGGAATCTGAGCGAAGCGTGGCGTACCGGGTGTCTCAGAAGTAGGATTTAGAAATGAGAAAAGACGTGCAAATTAATTTTATTGATTTACGTGTGACTGTATTGGAATTTATTTTTATGTACAGGGTGTCTTTAAAAAGATCACAATTTTATTGTTCTTTGTAGAAATTCTTTTTTTTAAGAAGAAATGTTGGCGCTTGTAATATTTATTCAATCGTTTGTTGCATAATTAGTAGTCACGGTATAATTATTGATATAAGAAAAAAGCAAAAGCACTGTTTCAGAAAAGAGCTGTGAAACGTTAACCTCACTAACTAAAAATAAATTATTTTAATATTCATTACATTTTTACGGACACCCAGTATGAAGGGAACAACCTACTCGATAAGCCCGACGACTCCTCAGAACGACTCCACGAAAAGAAAATAATCGTCAAAGTGTTCTACGAAAGGGACGCAGAAAACATGGCGGCTCTAAATACCCCATAACCTGCAAATCCCTAAAAATCATTCTCACTCCCATGTTTCAACCTCTTACTTGAAAAAAAAATTTTGTTGAGACGCAACGTTTAAATTCAAAAGAGCCAAAGATAAAATTTAAATTTTCCATATCGAAATTGCAATCAAAGAAAAATGAATTCCTCGTGAATTTTGTTCAGAGGTCAAAGGATGCGAAGAAATTAGTATTTTCTAGGTGACCCTGTGTTACCAAATCCGTTTAACATGCCAGCAAACGTCGCCTAGAAGGGGACGTCGAGTTTAAACGCTGAATCCCTATAAATCAAAGGTTGTCGAGGGTTCCAGTGTTTGCCTGGAATGTTGAAACGCGGCATTCCAGCGTGGAAAAGCCTCCACTGCACCACTGTTACTGGAACCATTCCATTTTTCCCCCTCCCTCACAGTGTTTTGTCTCATTCCGTTTCTTTTCGTTTCCTCAGTCTTGTTTGCCGGAGACACGCTTAAGTGGCCGTGATATCGATTAAATGCTACCATTTTGTACTCGCTAGACCAGTCATCGTCCGTGCTAATTAAACCAACTATACGTTTTCATCGCTTGTTCTCATCTGACATTGAAGAAAAGGAACATTTATTTTTCGTTGCAAAAATAATTCCTGCGAGGCTTCCAAAATTTTATCTGACTAATTTTTACTGAATAGCGTGTATAATAAATGATACGTTATTTTTTTTAAGGATCCGATGTCATTTGTACGGTTGGTATAAATTGCTGCAAACAGGACCCAAACCAAAAAATCCAGCATACCGTGATCAAACCAATGTACAACGTTTCTACGTCGATAAAAAAGGCAACGAAGCGTGTCAATAGTGAAATAATCCGGATAACAATGTTTCTACCATGTTTTCAAGGGTGAGAGCCACTGTGATCGCACATGACGTGCCGTGTGTCATTGGCATCATTGAATAAAACCACCGCTGGTTACTTTATACCAAGCTTTATTAGCTAGCTGCGAGGTGATCGTGCCACGTTTTGCAACAGCGGCTTATTTAAAGTCCGCGTTCAACGCGGTGAGTTTTTGCGCTTCCGGCGATCACCGTGAAAGCTCCCCACTCTAGCTTTTCCCTACACCATCCCCTTTCGACTACTATCCGCTCGATTAACATCGCGTTAATAATTTATTTTCTAGATCACGTTTATGTCGAATGTATGGCACTGAAGCTCATTTTATTTATATTTCGGAAATTAATAATTTGCCGAAGCTAAAATTTTATACTTAGAATCTATACTCTTCATCGCTTCACTTCGAAAAATTTCAGGCGGATTGACCACCGGAACCTTTCGGAAGTATGTTCATTATAAAAATTTTTTTTATTCTTTTGGCTTACTTTTTTGGGGTGATTGATTGTATAATTTTTTAAGGGAAATTTGGATCGTTTGGACTGACCGGTTGATCGAGTATAATATTATTAATTGATTGGTTAGCAATTGTTCTTGTCACGTCACGCGGTATTTAACAACTACCGACCGATAAGCGTCGATTAACGGCCGCTTTATAATTACAATCATTATCACGGCTGCCAAGTGGCCTGAAGCATTCATAATCGATAACGAACGTCATGTTAATTGATGTTAATTGATCTCCGTTGGACTCCCCGAGTCATTCACCATTGAATATTTGTTTTTTTTTTTTCAAACTTTATTGGAAAAATCAATATTTATGAAAATGTGAAAAAACATCATCCGATACTCTGATTTCGAGTTCAGAATTGTGGATATATTTTTCTTTAAGTTGATCGATCAATAAAAGAAGGTGAATGAAGAGAGTGATCGATGTTAAAATTTGACAATTTTTTTATGCACTATCCTCAACGTTTTACCGTTTGAAAAAAATATTACCTTACTTCCGAATCTTTGCCCTATAAAACGTATATTTCTTCAAAGAATATTACATTATTTTTCTTTACCCGGATTCACCGAAGCGTAAATCCAAAAAAAAATGTAAAAGATTAACGTCAATCAATTCAAAGTAAAACATGAATTTCCAATATGTACTGATTTGTTAAACAAATTTTTGCTAACTAAACACTCTGAAACGTCGATGAGCCTTTTTGCGGGGCGCCATAAAAATAAACAGTATGGCCACGTGCTCGTTGTATAAGCATACTCTGCGAATGACACGCGTGTCTGCGTTTATGCGAACGTCACGCGCAATACAGGTCGGCACGTTCGATGGAAATTCGCGAACGCCAAGTATAATCGAGGAATTTAACTTTTGACAAGCATGCTAGAACGGAATTAATCGACCTTCTCGCTAATTGCAAGCTTGGAGGAGATAAAGGCGACACCTGTCTCGATTCGACTCATTAGAAAACTATTATTGTTATTTTGGTTCATTCGGTTACTGTGATTTCTATTACAATTTTAATTAGTGCAAACTATGGATATTTTGTCTATATTTTTTTAAATCCTATTTTACTTACAACTTAATTATTAAATTAAAGAAAAAGATTATCGAAGTTAGGTTAGAATCATTTTCTGGGAGACTAACTATCTTTGTTGTAACAATTTTTTTTACAGGCTATTCCTAAAATTACGAGATATTAAAAATATACAGATTATACAGGAAGGTTCAAAGAATATTGTACTATTTTTTTTCACTCCCAATTGGATACGAAAGGGGTTCAAAAAAATTGAGACAGATTAAGGTTATGGAGGGACAATTCCATTTTTCCGTCACAATATTTTTTTTTCTTTTTTCATTATCCTATTCGAATATTTTTTAATGATCTCTAAAATACTATATTCCTAATGATTTTTGAGGTTAATTCAATTCCTCCTATTGTTCCATTATTATACTATTATTTTTATTATTCGGTGATCTCTAAGATATCAGGTTACTTCTAACGATATCAGCGGTTAATAATCCCGATAATGGTTGAAGTCGACGCGAGTCGAATGGAACCCGCTCAAGTTGTTCCATGATGGCGGACGATTATACGAAGGATTTCCGGGCCAGAGAAATGTCAATGTGAAAAAGTAAATAGGGAACCGTGCTGTCAGGGTGAATCGCTGAGCATCGTGGCGTAATGCATCCCGTTTGCGTCACCAATGTATAAAGAGAGTGGGGCAGTAGTTCAGATGGAGAAGTGCTTGGACTTAATCGTGCAACAAGCCGCCATCTTTCTTTTTTTTTAACACCCAAGAACCTATCACAATTATTCAATGCACCTACACCCCCATGTACGTAATTTTCAGAGACTTTAGACTTCTCTGTTAATAACAATACATATTAGAATTATTGTTAGGTGCATCACTGAGACCAACCTTAAAAAAAAATTTTTAGTAACCTAAGAATCTAGCAATTAATAATTACTATAAATAACTTGCCTAAAATGAAGCCAATGGTATAGTAATAAAATACAATAGTACAATAACCAAAAAAAATTTGAGATCCAAAAAATATAAATACTTTGGTGTCCAACTTTGAAGTTACAAGACACCACGGAGAGCTAACCTTACTACTGCAGTCACATTTATATGATCCATGTTTTTCCACGATGAAAAATTGTTTAACTCTCTGTTTATAAATTGTTAAAAAAGTGTACCTGAATATATTTTTTATCAGGTTTGCCAAACAAATTACAGTGTCAGGATTACTATACGATAAGTGTGACTCTGTGCGAGCACAATAATAGGGTTAATAATGTTTTGGTTAATTATACTTATGGGGTTAAGTAAGAGAGCTCGCTGGGGAAAGTGACTTGCTCGAAATAGAGAATCGTGTGCTCAAAATAATCCTTTGTCGAGTCAGGTTACGTTATTTTGAGCAGCGCTCATACTATGTAAACTGGAATACAGAATTGGCCAAAACTGGTTTATTGGTCTGAATACAGCCGCGCACAAAATTTCGGGCACGTTTATGGTGGTTTTGAAAATCGACGGTGAAATGAATAAAAATATTGATACTTTTGTGCAAATATATATATATATATTTTTTAATAGTTTAAATAACAATTAAGAGAAAAAGTTGTTAAATAACGTTAACTATTTAACTGTCTCTAACTAAAAATATAAAAATATCGCACAAAATTGAGAGTGAGGATTTTCATGCACATTCAAATTTTTGTGAATATAATTTAAAAAATAAAAGTTGGATAGGCAGTTGTTTCATTCACTAATTGTTATAATGAGTACTATAATTTGGGTTTATTTATACGTTTTTGCTCGTTATGTGCGTTCTGTGCATTTTCGTGCTTTCAATTTTTCCAGAAATGCATAAAAATCTAATATGTATAGAACGTATTTAAATATTCGATTGCGAAATCTTTATTGTCGGTTACTCTTTGCAAATATCGCGGCAGGGATAGAATTTTTCGACCAAAGATGGCGAAATATTTTCCTATTCTTAAAAGTCCCTTTTGTTTGTTTTTCGATTTTATATGAAACCGCGTTATTGTACTAAAATATTTATGTTCCCATTCAAATTCCCGCCGATTTTCATTACCGATATACAATTTTTAAAGTAACTGTACGTTTCACAAAATAAAAAAACAATATTCCCAAATAATTGTTTGTTAAAAAAATGCATAATATTTTTAGCACCTATCGTACCGTATCAATTTTCATTTCTAACTTTACAACCATATCAAATTTCGTTAAATATTATTTTCACTGAAAAAAAAGAAAAAAAAAAAATTGGTACGAGTTAGAGGTTAAGAGATTTTCCATAACAATTCGCAGGATTTCCGGGATAACTGACGATACACGGTCGCGAGAAATCGACGGTCGTTTAACGAGAATCGAAGTTGACACGTCGGCCATAGTCGAGCTGAACGAAACCACGTATTTTCTGACGCATAGTATGTGCATGCGTGTGTACAGTAACCGTGAGTGCGAGCGTGTGTGTGTTTCATGGCTAGAGCGCAATGAAAGCTTACTGGATTGTGTACGACTTCGTGAAATAAAAAAAAAACCCCTATAGAACATTAAAAATGAAAAATATGTGTAACCGGTAATTCAATATTATTTTCATACTGAGCGAAAGATAGTTGAAGATGGTCCAAGGTTTAAATAAATTTAAGTATGTAAATTAAAAAATTCTAGTTCAAAATAATAAATATTCCC
>SMSQ01026138.1:84604-119852 GCA_019453375.1 Ctenoplectra terminalis | reverse complement strand
TTCTATTTTCTCAAAATAATATTTCAAGTTTTCATAACAGTTCTCTGAACATTGACAAAATAAAAATAAAATAAATTTATTTTCACGAAGTGCCACTACGTTCATAACCTATACAGGATATGCCACCTAAATATTTTCGTAATTACATAAACTTAAGAAACAAAATTTATTTTCATAACATAGCGCTATGTTTGCAGCTTATACTGAATGTTCTGCCCAAAATTAGTTAATTTTCTATACTCTACATTTATGTAACAGCATGAGNTTAAGTATGTAAATTAAAAAATTCTAGTTCAAAATAATAAATATTCCCTAAAACTGACTATTTCGAGCCGGCTGGAAGAGATTAATAAACACAGTGTGGAGATGTTTNAAGATGGTCCAAGGTTTAAATAAATTTAAGTATGTAAATTAAAAAATTCTAGTTCAAAATAATAAATATTCCCCAAAATTGACCGGTTCGAGTCAATTGGAACAAGGTGATCCAGGTTTTAAATAAATTTAAATACGTGAATTAAAAAATCCTGGCTTAAAATAATAAATGTTCCCTAAAACTGACTATTTCGAGCCGGCTGGAAGAGATTAATAAACACAGTGTGGAGATGTTTGTAGTATTATGTGTAGGATATAGTGCTTAAAGCAAACAGAGGTTATACTTTACTTAATCATCAATAGGGGCAAAATGTTATCTTTCAAGGCGCTGTCACTACGAGGCCGCCATCGTTAAACGATGAAACTGTACCTAGGCCTAGTTATTTGTATCAGTGCATACAGTATGTGCAACCTTAACCTGTTCAAGGACTATTTTCTTAACGATCTACTTTTTCCATTTAATTATATTACATTCATTACGAAACAGTACAACTAAAAAAATATTTAAAATGTGTCCAAAAAGTAACGTTCACATGTGTGTGCAAGTGTCCTTCAAAAACTTAAGTGTAATCTCCAAATAAAAGTTACTATATTAAAAAAAAAAATAATAATAATTAAAATAAGTTTTCATTGAACTATCAATTTAGTATTTTTGTACGAACTTTGCACTTGAAAAAGAATGAAAATTTTGTACTCTTTCCTTTCACTTCTTTTTTTATGTAATTTCTTAAGTGTAGCTCGGTTTCAAGTGTATTGAATAGTTATAGTTCCTGCTATCTGCATGTTCCACAGCCGAACAAATGTACTCAGAATTTTTTCCTACCTAAATACCCCTAGTCCGTACACGTCCAAACATGAACTTCGTAGCATCGATCCTTCCAATTCTCGAATTTATTAAAAAAAAAATGTTTTAAGTAATTCACTGTTGTACCGTTGTAAATAATTTTGCGTTCATAACCCTGGTATAAAATCGTCGCTCGAACACACCGATTTATTCCACTCCACTTCAACTTCTCAGTCCTTATCAAGTTCAATACTTGGCGATAAGATTAAGAAACCGACATTTCAGCACGGTCGATCTGCCGTCTTAAATTTCTCTATTAAAAAACAAAAATCCTAACATTTTTATTTCCCCCGCACGAAGCGAGCCAGCCGAAAAAAAAAGAGGGAAAAAAATTCTTTTTCTTCAAATCGGGCCCAAGGAACGCATTTTGCAACCGAACACCACGGGGCCCGGTGGTTTTGCAAGGAAAAAGTTCTCACGGAAGATATTTCGCATTGTTCGCCGCGAGGAACCACTTCTCTCGCCCTTGTTCTCCTCCCCTCTCATTTGCTCGCGCCGTCTCTCTCCCACCGCAGTGCTCCGTCCTCGTTCCGCGCGAGTTTCGTCGCACCTCTCTCTTTTCGACCTTACCCTCGATTCTTTCCTCTCCTTTTCTTCGTCGTTCCTCGACTATTCCCTTTTCGCTCGCAGCGTCACGAAATCCAGCCACAGTCGAGCGACGANCAATATTCCCAAATAATTGTTTGTTAAAAAAATGCATAATATTTTTAGTACCTATCGTACCGTATCAATTTTCATTTCTAACTTTACAACCATATCAAATTTCGTTAAATATTATTTTCACTAAAAAAAAAGAAAAAAAAAAAATTGGTACGAGTTAGAGGTTAAGAGATTTTCCATAACAATTCGCAGGATTTCCGGGATAACTGACGATACACGGTCGCGAGAAATCGACGGTCGTTTAACGAGAATCGAAGTTGACACGTCGGCCATAGTCGAGCTGAACGAAACCACGTATTTTCTGACGCATAGTATGTGCATGCGTGTGTACAGTAACCGTGAGTGCGAGCGTGTGTGTGTTTCATGGCTAGAGCGCAATGAAAGCTTACTGGATTGTGTACGACTTCGTGAAATAAAAAAAAAACCCCTATAGAACATTAAAAATGAAAAATATGTGTAACCGGTAATTCAATATTATTTTCATACTGAGCGAAAGATAGTTGAAGATGGTCCAAGGTTTAAATAAATTTAAGTATGTAAATTAAAAAATTCTAGNGACGAGAGGGAGGAGAGGGAGAAAGTACAAAAGAGGAGAGACGTCTTTTGTTCGGGGCGCAGCGTGCGCGCGCGCGCGCGCCGGTCGCAGAAGCGTTCGAGCGTCCTTCTGTTTTTCGAGTATTCCGCGAAGGCTGCCTAAATTCCATCGTCGGCTCGGGGTTGGTTTCGAGTCGACAGATCGAGATTGCAAACGTCGATTTTCGAGTTGCAAAATTGGTAAAATTCTTGGAGATAAGCTCTGGTAATTTTTTTTCTCTTTTTTCCCCTAGTTAACTCGACTCGTTTTTTGCTGGTTAGAGAGCGGAGGTATTCTAGGGGAGATCTATGATTGGGTCCTAGTAAGTTCGGGGTGAAATTGATCTGGGGATTTACTGGGATCTTCGCGTGTATGGTAATTTGATACGATGTTGTGATATTCGATGACTTAACGATTCTGGTGATAAACGAGGCAGCTTCTTATGATGTGCACGAGGTTATGGTGGTGTAGAACTAATATAAATATAGTAGCGTCGTAATATAGCGCTGTAGGGTTATCGTAAACACGGTGATATATGATAATAGAGTATGGTAGGTGTAAATGGACTGTTGTATGGTGCAACCATAAATAAGTAATTTGATATCGTGTTGTGATACTCGATGACACAACGATTCTAGTAACAAATGAAGGAGTAATTGGATGCTTGGAGCAATTATTTTTGTAAAATCTTTGATCCATGTTTTAATCTTAACAAGTCGAATTTAATTTGAAGAAAGGTGAATTTGATTTTTGAGAAGCTTAAGTTTGATTTTTAAAAAAGGTTAAATTTTATTTGCAAGGGGTCGAATTAAATTTGCGAAAGGGTGAATTTAAGGTGCAAAAACCTGTACCATAACTATAAATTTTTGAAAATAATCACAGACAACAATACTGACCAGAAAACTGCACGAAACTGGTAAAACACGATGGTGCCTGATACAGCGACAATATCTGGAATATTCAGAACAGAATGGGGAAACGGAAGAGAGAATCGTATCGATCTTTCAAAGTCCCCTAGAGTTTCGTTAATCGTCGGTTCAAGAGTATTCGAGGGAGGAATGGCGAGGAGCGATCGATAACGCACAGACGGCGAGAGCTGGTGCTCGATATGGAGAACGTACGCAACGTTTCTCCCCGGTGAAAAGTGCGCCGTGCAAATACCTCAAAGAGCCCCTTTACGATTTTCATAAAAACGCCATTCTTTCTCCTCGTCGCTTTGCCGCGCGCAAAGCCGCCATTAACAGCCACGCGGCACGGGGGGGGGGGGGCCAACGCACACCTTCGGGCGCACCTTGCCAGCTCGAAATTTCGAATTCGAGGCACGATGAAGCGAGATCAAAGAGAGACAGGTTTGAACGACACGCGAAAGAAAGCATCGGTAAATACTATCCGCGGATTCTACCGCGGCTATAATTTCGCCTGTACCGTAGTTAATAAGCGACGTGAATGTTTTGTCAACTGTCAGAGGGACAATAATCATGATTATTCTTATCTTCATCCAGATATAACTTTACGTTAACCCTTCGCATTCGGCGACACATGTAATTTTCTTCAAAAGTTAAGTTTTAAACTGTATATATATTTTTTTAATAAAGCAAATGAACGAAATAAATAAAGATCGTAAAGATTTATAACGTTCTATTTTCTCAAAATAATATTTCAAGTTTTCATAACAGTTCTCTGAACATTGACAAAATAAAAATAAAATAAATTTATTTTCACGAAGTGCCACTACGTTCATAACCTATACAGGATATGCCACCTAAATATTTTCGTAATTACATAAACTTAAGAAACAAAATTTATTTTCATAACATAGCGCTATGTTTGCAGCTTATACTGAATGTTCTGCCCAAAATTAGTTAATTTTCTATACTCTACATTTATGTAACAGCATGAGAAAAAAAATGAAAATTAGTTTTCCCCGGTAACCTACACTGTGGTAAATTTCGATCACATTTTAAGCCACCGTAGCCTGCTAAAATAATTATCTGGTAGCGTGATATTAACGTAGAAATAATGGACAATGGGCACTTTCTGTGTGGCACAGTAATACGTTAATCGCCTACGAGATGTTACAAAATGTATACTATTTCCTTTGATAAATTAGTGTTTTGTACATACATTCACGGCGTGTAAAGCCGCTTATAAACAATGATGTCTAAACATGTCAGCGGGTAATGGCACGTAGCAGTCTTTCGAGAGCGGCAGGATGTGTCGCGCGTGTGTGCAAAGCTCGCGACTGCAGCGCCTCGCGATGCATCGGGTCCCAATGAAACTAACGTGATTTAGCGACGTCTGCCGCGATTTATTTGCGAATCGACAGACTGAAATACGATTGCAACAGTACGCGCATTCTGTTATGTTTGTACATTTCAAACCCCCTACAATTATTCTCTAAATTCAACAAAACTTTCCACGGAAAATATTTTTATTTTTAATTTATATATTCTTCCCTAAATCACGAATGAATTAATTTCGTCCGAGATTTAGGGTTAGGCCGGTTTAATCTACAGCGAAGAAAAGCTTCCATGAAAAATATCTTTATTCGTAATTTATGCATACTTTCCTCCTAAATTACGAATAAATTAATTTCGTCCGAGATTTTCTACAGGGAAGACAAGCTATCATGGAAAATATTTTTATTTCACAATTTTCTTTTTACCCAAACTATGAATGAATTCGTTTCGTACGAGATTTAGGGTTAGACAAGTTGAATCAAGCCACGTTCCCTCTGGCAAAGCAAGCAAGGTGTCGCTGGGAATGGCGCAACGCGATTGTACGGTACCGATACCTAGGCGAGGCCGACGAAAATACACCTCACCCGTTCCTTAATCGTCTTCACCGTCTCTATCGAAGCTAAATCTATCCTAGTGATCCCTAGGTAGTGAAACGGTAAAAATCTCACCGTGGAAGGACGACCCTAATCGGTGTGAATAACGTTTCAGAAAACTAGGGAAGGAGGCGCTAGTCAATAAGGAACTAGGGAATTTTTCAATCCAACCAACGCAATTTTTTTCTGCTTCACATATTATTATGGAATTATTTAATGATCTTTAATGTGCAATATTTTATCAATAATATTTTAACCAAAACTAGGGAAGGGGGCGCTAGTCAATAAGAAACTAGAGAATTTTTTAATCCATCCAACGTATTTTTTTTTGTGCTTCATATATTGGTACGCGATTATTCGATGGTTTTTAATGTGCAGATTTTTACACGGAAATATGACGTGGTCCTGATGTGCTGCGCGGTAAGAAACTTTCTTCCTTATTAGTAATTTGCCTCATAACGAAGCGCAACCGTTCCCAGCCATTTTCTTTGCCCTTATGCAGGCGGTTGTGAAAGTGTTAACATTTCCTTCGTACTTCTGGGCCAACAGCGTGTTAACACACTGGTTACCGCTTCTCGCGCTACTCGACTACGTGTATCCGCCGTATCGATTGCTGTCTGCAATGTATTCGAAGGCACAATTGCGTGGGAATTATCGATGAGCTATTAATACGTTTCCAAAAATGGGAAACGGTATCATTTACTTTCCGCAATGAGTGCAATCTTTTTTTTTTTTTTCTAAAAATTTGAACCCTAATTTTACTTACACTATTTCTGCGTTAAAAAAAGAATAATTTACTTAATTCGTTTAAAATATGGTATAGTGATTTTCCACTATTCTGGGGACATAATCATTTGCTATAAAATAATAGAACACTGAACGTGCAACACGATAAAAAATGGAATCTTCTGAAATCTCTTTGAAACGAAGCATTACACAATTAACGAATTGTTGATCATTCACCAACCAGAAGACTTCTTTCAAATAAAACAAGAGTAAGATGGCGCACATGTGTGCACAGACTATAGAACGAAACTCACAAGAGACATCTCTCGAGTGAGATTTTAATGAAATTTACACATAAGGTAGTATTTAAAAAAATAATTGACACGTATTTTTTGTTATCTGCAATCGTCCATATTTAGAAGAGAAAAACAGCCGCCAAAGTTAGGGATGGAAAATATATTTGCCTCAATATTTCGTTCGAATAAAAATCAAGCAATTTTCAATAACAGCTTTAACTCTGTAATACTGTCAATAATTTCCGAAATATTAAACAAAACATATTTCTCGTCCCTAATTTCGAGAACTGCTTCCGCCCTCTAAGTACAAATGATCGCAGATAAAAGAAATATTTTTCTAAAAAATTATCTCGTACTCCAGACGAACGCAGTACTACGTGACATAAAAATTCAATTTCAAAATTGGTCGTGTATAAAAAAAAAAAAAAAAAAAATACAGCACCACATTGATGTAGTCTCTCACAAAACTCGCCAGTATTTCCTCGATTCCTCGGCAGATTTTCGAAGAACCAAGTGGAATTTCCGCTTCAGACACGATTCACGTCGGCTTTATCTCTCGTTGAACGCGTTAAGAGCCGAGTGAAACGGCCGCAGACAGCGCCTTAAGCTTTTTTTCACGCGGATACCAAGAGGCTGACCCAGTTGCGCGGCAGCCTATACGTCGCGCAAATTGGCCGCAGAATTTCGTCGCCAAGTTTTCGTGCAGAACGCCTCGAAGGCTGCTCGAAACTTAACGGAAGACCTTCCCGAGACTTTGGCGAAAACGTGGCTCCGTGAATTGAAAGAAAAAAAAGAAGAAGAAAAAAAATCGGCGAGAGAAACTGGTCGAACACCTAAGTACACATTTTCTTCGACGACGCGCCGATGGACTTCCTGTGGTGTGCTTTATCGATCGTTCGCGTAGTACCACGTCTGTCTGCGACGAGAACTTTACGGTCTTTGATACGGTGCTAAGCTTCTTCGTAAGAAGATCTTGAAAGATGTTGGAATGTTACTTTTTAGGGTTACATAGGTAGGTTGGGTTGTTCCACGTAGGACAGTAGTGCTCGCTTAAGTGTCGCACGTTAGGGTTCGAGACAGTTATCCGGGTCGATACTGTAGGGAGCTGAAAAGATTGCACTTGGAAGGAATGCGGGTCCCGGTGGGTAGACTGAACGTACGCCCCTTTCTCACACGTATTTTCGACTCTAGGGTATTATTCGCTGATATTCACATGTAGTAGACTCCCGTGTAACGCGAGTTCCTACGAAAATTCCCGTAAGGCGGAAAAAAAATATTGCGATTTATATTTTCATACAACGCGATAGCTCGTGTAAAAAAATACCGGAATTTGCTTAACACTAGAACTACAAAAGTGGTCAAAATGACGCATTGGTAATTTTCTAAAAAATCTTTATAAATTAACTACGGTGCCTTTGGACAGATTTCCCGCGATTTTCTATTAAAAATATAGATAAACTTTTGTCCGAATTGCATTACATATCATTTTATACACTTTCCAGTTTGATTTCTTCGGTAGAAATAAGCGTACTTTAATCGTCGGTAGTTCTAGTGTTAAGAAAGGATACAATTCGATTAATAATTTAAATAAATGCGAGTATTAACATCGGTACCTTTCGGAACTGCGTGGTATTATGTTGTATTTGTCGTACACCTCAACTCGCAAAATGAAAAAAAATATATGTATAAAAATTTGAGACAGAAGTCACTACACATTCGCGCTTTCGATTGAACAGAATATTTATTTTTGAGGTTTCACGAATTTTTCACGGAATGGAAGTATTTCTGTCAATTCTGCTCCAACGACTGACTTTTTTCCCCTAGCTGGAATGGCGGCGCGCGGATTGATACGTTCTCCGAAGTCTGAAGCGCGCGGCTCGTTTTAATTCGAATAGACGATGACGGTAAAATCGATCCTGTCTGATGAAAGAGTCGGCCGATTTGAAAGCTTTAATGGAATTCCTGTTTCCACGAAAACGCGAATGGATAGAGCCGAAGAGAAAGAGAGGGAGAGTCGCGAATATAATACTGTTGCCGGTAAAAAGAGTTTTCCCCGTTGAAATCCTGTTTTTAATCCAACAACGAAACCTGCTCCTCGCTGGCAGACGTTAAACGATACGTCATCCATCATTCTTTCAACTAGTCTAGTAACTTTATTCGACGACGAATCACCAAATCGATTCATTTTCACCAAAACTTGAAACACTGACGTTTTTCAAAACTCCGCGTCACGCGTTAAATTTTTTAGGGATCCCTAGAAATCTTCCTGAACACAATTCCCTAGAATAAGTCCCCATAAAATGCGATATTCTGGTAAAGGAAAATCGAAACAGGAAACTTCGAGGCTGACCTAACGTCGCGCTAACGAAACAAGAAAACGAGTATTCAGTGTAGAAACGCGATAACCGTAACTTCGCAAGGACGAATTAATTATTCACCAGAGAATTTATGGTTCTGTAATTCAAACGAAACAAAGTTCCGAGAAATCACGCCGGGTACCTGCGAGAATTGGCTCGCGTGCCGTCCGCGCTCGAATCTTGTTGTAATTGGCATAATCTCGCATAATTAATCAATACGATAATGCTCGACGCGGCCGTATTAATCGAGCAATGACCGATTAACTTTAATACTGGCGTTCGGCACAAAGTGGTTCGCCATTTGAATTATAGCTGCTCCCGGTCGAATTATCGCTTCAATATTCACGCACCTGCTCGTAAGTTTCGCGTGAAACGAAGGAAGACAGTCGTAAGGTAGAAAGTTGATCAGATAGGGAACCGATTGCATGGAAATTGGCTCGCGATCGCAGCACCATCTGCAGTTTCTTCTCCGTACTAAGATCGTTCCTTTGTTTCCCCTAGCATTTTTCTATTAACTTCTGTGTTACACTGATTATCGTGTTTTTCCTTATAGGACTGATATCGCTTCTTTGAAGTGAACGATGACCGATATAAAAAAAGTACCTAATATTTTTTCGAGATCTGTATCATAAAAATTGGTACGCCCTCGTGTCCAACGTATAGCTAACACTAGATTTACGGACCTTGATTGGATCATTTTGATGGGTGTATTAAAATACAGATATTTTGTAATATAATTAATTCACTTTATTTCAAATCGATCAATTTTTATTAGTAGAGATTCATTTAGTATATTTTTCGTATATAAATTTTATTTCGGGTTTACAACTTCCACTCGCACAGTTGGTAAACTTAAACCCGAAATTAGAACTACGTCAAATTGACGGGTTCCGTAAATCTAGTGTTAAAAAGGACATTCTTGCGGTTGATTTTCACCGTCAACAGACGAAATATAAAATCAAGCATTTAGAACGTCCGCATAGTTTATTTTAAGCCTGCCATATAATTCCTGATACACTTTGAAAGTATAGTATTTATGTCAAAGTAAACTGTATTTGAGGTTATACGGACCTGAGGACAGCAGGATTAAAAACTTGATACATATGTGCGTTTAAAATATCGAAAGGGTTAATTATAATAAATCATCGGAAAACGGATAACCGATACGGTTTTCGTAGCTGTCTTCGTGTCTGAGTACCATGATTGAGTCGCCTGATCTGTTCGACTTTTTAATTCTCGCGCCGATAGCGGTTGATTGATAAATAAGCTGGTTGACCTGATTGATTTAACGGAATTACATCGGAATCTTCGAAGTTGATTTATAAAAGAAAGAAGAAGAGAAAAAAAATTGATTTAATAACGAATAGTGGTACTTCTGACAAATTGTTTGACAAATTATCTCGTGAACTCTGTTTTTCTGAGACACTGGATATGTGTTAATTTCACTTCAAGCCAGGGTTTATCGTGTTTTCTGAATAACATTTCACCGTTTCGACCGATAAAAGGCTCTTTGTTATGAAAACAACCAGCCGCCAAGGGGTCCTAATGAAATCTAAATATTTACGCGATGACAGTGCAGCCGAAAGAAAATTATTTTTCTTTTTTTTTTTTGCAAGATTTCTGGTTATTCTAATCGCATTCTTAAACAGTGATAATAGTATCCTCCCACAGATAAACTGACAACTATTTCGTTTACATTTCTGCGTCCACGTTTTATCACCTTAACCTAACCTAAACCTAAACCTATACGTATAACCGGAATTTTGTTTGGTTATTGGAATAAAAATTACGCTTTTATTTGCGAATTTCTGAACCGATGATATATCTGGACTGTCTGGTACTAGTACAGAGGTACAGTAATAAAATTTGATAGACCAATGACAATAAAATAAAACTTTTTTAATGCACACGCGTAAATATTCAACCGAGTCACATGGTGTAGAAACTTATTTGACTATGGTAAAATTAGAATTATATTTAATTATAAATTCTCAACTTGATTTATGAGAAAGAAACTAGGAACTAGTAATTACTGTAGATAAGACTAGTACAGTTATAAAATACAGTAAGCTTCAACCTATTGCACTTGTAAACTTTTTTAAGTTTCACAGAATTATTATGAAAATTTGAAATATTGTTCAGGGAAAAGAAGAAATTTTATTTATTTGATTAATTTGTTTTAAAATAAAAAGAAAATTTATACACCTTGGTGTTTAATTTTCTAGTGTCCCTATAGTGATTTGGCAACATAATTTAATTTCGTCTCAGACATTGATTGAAAAAAAAAGTAAGCAAATATTAAAAGCGTGATTAATTCTGTCGCCATAAAATAATTATAACGCGGTGAAAAGCTGTAAAAATCAGTTCCTACTTCGTCGTTAAATCGGATCAATTAAACGTTGAAACGCAGGTGACCACTAATTAAACGGCGGCGGAAAGTCAATAATAAATAGTACGACGGAATTAATTATGAAAATGAATAATTCATGCGTCTTCTACATTCAGGCTGACGGAATTCCGGCTGTGTGTAGCACGATTAAATTTTCGATGGAAACGTGGTACCGCGGAGCGAAATGCTAGGGGAAAATGCTAGTGTAAAAAGTTAATGACCGACGATGAAATGAATGGTCGCTGATTTCGTGCGAAAAGAAGAAGTTCCGCACGGGAACTGATTCCATTTCCCTTTGGCAACCAATGAGCTTGCAATTTTAAATCGAATCAGGTAAACAGGATTCGTCTGATCAATTTTCTTCCATATCCGCCCCACCCCTTTTTTTTCTACCGGTCATCAAACCAATCTTTTTGTTATCCAAACACTTATAATCGATTTAATTGTTGTCTGATAGATTTCTCGGCGAGTTTCGTTAATATATTCTTGGATTTGTTATCAACAGGCTGAGAGATTTTTATACAAAATCATATTTTTCAAAATATAGTGTCAAAGTGAAAATTTTTTTTTTTTCAAATAGTCCGATTATTTGCAAGATATCGAGGTCGACCTTGAATTTTTTAAATTACTTCGGAAGAGTCTGTCCGAGATCTGGGTACGCCTTCGCGACAAATCGATTCTGATAAAAACTAGGCGGTCCTCCAGGCCGAATAACGCTCAACCTACTTTTTCCACGCGAGAGAAGCCAGCTCGGAAATCGACTACGAATCCGCATTTCGTTCAGCAACCGTTTACACTGACCCTCGACGACTTTCGTCGACTTTCCGCGATCATCGAGCCCTTCCTTTTTTCCCCTGCCTCGAGCGCACTGTTAAGCTCCGTTTTCCGTGTGTGTTGGCTTAATGTGCGCTTTGTAACAGGTGTCTGCCAAATTTCTACTGTTATGTTCAATGGAATTACGTATGTATAAATATGGGTAATTACAAGATGATTGTAGGTTATGTTCGTAGAGCACGGATTGTTTTTTTATTTTTAAGGTTTTGTATCATCACTCGTTTCTTTGGTTAAGTATTGTCTTGGGTTTTCTGAATTTTCCTAGTTTCTTTTTTTTCTGGGGACTGATTTTTAAGTTTCTTGAATAGTTTTATTATCTTGAATTTTTTAGGTTTAAGTTCTTTGGAGGATCCTTAATTTTGTAATTTTTTTTATCCTATGGCTGATTTTTAAGGTTTTTTTTTAATTTATTAAACTCTTTAGGGAATCCTTAATTTCGGTAATTTTAATTGCTAAATTTCCGGGCTGCTTTTTAATTTTCTTTAATATTTCCATTATCTCTAATTTTTTTAGGTTAACTACTGTCTTGGGTTTCCTTAATTTCTCCAACTTTAAATTCTGAATTTTGCATGCTTTTTATATATTTTTATTTTACTACTAAACTAATTTCGTTAAATTCTCCGTTTTCATCAGTTTCTCAAGTTTCGAGAAATTTTCCAATTCTTCATTCCATTCCCCAGAAAATCCGCTTCGATTCGAAATTAAAATTCCTTTTCCGAACCTCTTTCTATGCAATACGAATCTACTTTTGTAGCAAAGGAAAAGTTAGACGATCACCAGGCTTGTTTCACACAATTACACGTTACCTGATCAAGTATTCTCCGCTACGATCGGTCAGAAATCACGGATCGAGAAGATCCATCGATCACGATCTCTCACCGAGCCACAATACCTCGGTTATGTTAAACGAAGAGACGTCTAACGAGCAGCAATGCGTTTTCCAAAGAGGACGATACATTCTGTTGCTACTCTGTGTTACACTCACGATATCTAATCTCCCTGACCGACGTGCAGTGACTCTCAACCTAAATATAAATTTTCGACGTTGCACCGATCGGATAGAAAAACGCAAGATTTCACATTTTGTGTCTTTTGACTCCTGAGATTTAAAAAAATATAAAACAGTATATATAAATATCGTACTTTTGAACATTTCACATTTAAAAATTCATTCGAACCATAACCTCTTACTGAAAACTTAATTTCACGAATTCGGGAGGATTTTCTTTGTACGTTCACGATACCCTCTTACGTGCGTTATTTTATACTATTTCCACATTTTTGATTATGTTAGATAATAAAGATAATTTGCATGACTTATGCTTCCTCTTTTCAGGATGTGCTTCTTCAACTATCACATGTGAAATAAATAGATAAAAGTAAAACCATTTTCATGGCTTAGTGTTATCAATTTATACAAACTTAAAAATTATGGTATCAGTTACTATCCTATCACTAAACACTACTAATATTATACAAAGTATTAAAAAAAAAAAAAAAGTCTAAGTTCCATCGATTTGTAATTTTTTTGCGAATTTCTTTCGACGTTAACTTCAACTCGACACTTTTCTCAATTTCCTTGAAAATTTTTCCTAATTTTCTTCCACGTTATCCGAAACCTCGATTGAAAATTTTTGTAAATTTTCTTCAATACTATTCAATATTTTTTCTTAATTTTCCTGGATATTATCAAAAATTTCTATACAATATTTTCAAGTAATTTACTTCGATGTTCGACGATCGAAAATTTCGATTCCATATTTGTCCGTTTCGAATTTAAATCACGAAAAAACCAATTGTTATTGAAAAATCTGCTCTTAAAATTTCCAAAAGCACAGCTGAATCGTACAAAAATTGCCAAACCCGAGTTACACGGTTTATAAATCGTTATCCGTGTTATAAAATCAGATTTTGCACCATAAGCTGCCCGGCGAAATAAATCACTATACACACCCCATATCCCCAACTTTTATAAAATTTTACGTGGTTGCGTTTGCCGCAAGTTTGATCGATTTACTTCTCGAGGTTATGCATAATTTTTGTCCCGGCAACGATGCCGCACGGGAGATAATAAAAGTTGAAATTGACTTCCGATTTTACCATCGAAACATTTTTTTTTTTTCGCCAGAAAAAAAGAAGCTAACCTATTTAACCCAAGCTAATAATTAATCAAAAAATATTTCCTCAAGTGGTTCGTAATGATAACACACGAAGAGATGGTGGAATTAAAATTAAAACCACACATTTAGGGAGCTATGACATCCGGATTAACGAGAAAGATGGAGAAGAATATACACCGTTGATCCCCTGGTTACATTATTCACGTGTAATTCCCCTAGATTATGTTTGCAGCTCGTTCGACGAGATAAAACCGTACTGTTTAACATTTTTCACATTTCATGAATTTAAAATTATCACGTTTAAAGTTTATGAACTAATCAAGACAATGGCTCGGCCATTTTTCATCAATTATTTATTAATACGATTATTTTATAAACTTTTACAATTTGTAAAACCTTAGAAGCGAATTTTCAATTGCATAATTTTTTATTCCATTCTTGGTGAAATAATTGCACTAATTTGGTGCTCTGTTGATACTATAAATTTTTACTTGACGTTGTAAATAATTTTTTTAGCAAACCCTAACCTTCAAAGAATTTCATTTTACTTACTAATCATTGTTCTTATTAAATCTTACTACTGTACCGCTACAATGACACCAAAAATATAATTACAGTAATTACCACTTTAGAAATTTCGAAATGTAAAAATGAGAAACTGTAATCAACTCTAATTTTTTTTTCTCTTTATAAAACAAAATTCCAGTTACAAAGGGTTATCCCTTTGCACTCTACTGGCGCCGTTATGGCATAATATGATTTTCTTCAGAGGTTAAGTTTTACTTTGTTAATTTGAAGAGAAAACAAATTAAGCAAACGGATAAAAAATTTGAATATCTGTAATTATTTGTTCTTTACAAAATACCACTTTAAGTTTTCATTAAAAGTAACCTTCCAATTATTCTCTCGTTACGATTCAACAATATATCAATTTTTTTCAAAGCTGCTCTTATTTCGCGCCATGTTACGTTCCACAATTTTCCTAACCAATACCGCAAGTAAACTTAATTGTCCCCGTATCGAATATTTAAATGCTGCCACGAAACGCAATTTATATAATGAAGCGAGCTTCTGGGTTAATTTAGGATCGCGATATGCAGGTAAATAAAAATGTAACTGTAACGTACCTCTAATGGCCGATTTAACTGAGAAGCAGCGTTATTTGCATAGCCCTACGCATACAGCGGCCATTAGCGCAACATATGTTCAACTTTCATGACTTGCAACGACTCGAGGAAACTGGAATCACACCGCGTCAATATTTCGCGTTCTATTTCCTTCTTTTCGCCATTTTTTTCCTTTTTTTCTTTTTTTTTTTTTCCTTTTTCGTACCTTACAAAACGGATAAAATGTCAAACATTTTGTTTCGTTCATAACCTACAAGTCAGAAAATAAATAACGCCTAGTCGAACCATGACAAACGGAAAATCGATTTCTAATATCGTCCCAGAAGGCGATGGGAGGGCCAAAAGTGGCCGGAATTTATGATCGACTTCTATTTCGAGCGAAAAGTCTCGCCTTTCGAACATCTTCAACGACCCCATAAATATTTTCCATCGCATAAATTTAAATAATCGACGAAAACCCGAGTACAATTTAAATGGACGACCTTATGGCGCGAAAGTTCAATTTTCCTCGATAAAATCTAATTTTTCTTTTTTAATAAAACAGGTATTCCCGAATAATCTTGCAAGAATTCCCGTTCGATCTTCAATTTAATTATTAACACTAGAACAACCGACGATTAAAGTGCATTTATTTCCGGCAAAACTATTTAAAAAAAATATAGAATACAAAATATATCTTTGTTCATATTGATTGCAAGAAATTGAAAAAAATTAACAAAAACGCACCATTATGAATTTATAGAATTTGTACAAAAAAATTGCAAACCAGTCATTTTAACCGTTTCGATAGTTCTAGTGTTAAGAGAGAGAGAGAGAAAAAAGAGTGGAAAAATAAGATTACGGGATATCGAGGAGTTCCGTGTTTTCAAGAAAAACATGGCGGATTGAAAATCTGTTGCTCGGAACGGTACACGTCACTAACCCAACACACAGTCACACGGACGACCGTTACTCCCTATTTGCCTAATGAGTTAAGGACGCCAGTGAAAAATGGCGCCTAATCGCCACTGGATTCTCTCGCGATTCTGCATGCCGTGTTACGTAAGCAGCTATCAATTTCATAAATTTCCAAAGCTGCGTGAGTTGCACCAATCTTTGATAACTGTTCATAAAAAGTTCCTTCGGAAAATTAAATCTCAACACCTAACCTCTATAGTATTGACACTAGATTTACATCGTTCGAATCAGAATTTTTTTTTTTTTGTAATAATTCTTAGTTTAGTTTATTTTAAATTAATAGATTTTTATCAACGAAGAGTTACTTTTCAATTTTTATACTTTTATGTTTGGAAGCCATTGCTATTTGTAAATTAACGAGTGGTGGGTTGGAAAAATTGGGACTAAATGAAAAAGAAATTATAAATCCTGTATAATCGGAATTTTGTTTGTTTCTGAGCGAACAATTATCATTGTTTATTACTAGTTTTATATTATTTTGTGTTTTACTATCACTGTATCAATTATTACAACAGTGTGGATTTTTATGCATTTATAGGAAATTTAAGGCTGCAGAAATACGCAGAATGCTCTAGTATGAAAAAAATATACAAAACATTAAAACTACAATGTTTTTTTTTATAATTCCTGTATTTTACTATACTCTCATAAAATTTATTACCGAACGTATAATTATAGCAGTTACTGCTTCAAAAATTCCAAAATATAAAAATCAAAAACCGTAATCAACTTATCAAACAAAATTCCGATCATAAAAAGTTATTGCAGCAAAAAATTACGAAAAAAAAAAAATCTAAAGTCCGTCAAATGAACCAGTTCCCTAGATCCAGTGTTAAATCCTTCGAGAACCGTTTTTCCGCCAGCAATAAAACAATCTTGGAATCCAACTACTCGACTCAAATCAGCTCCACGACTCCGTAAAGAGACGCGTACAACACGCATCGTGGAGCAAGTGACGACGGTTACGGAATTTCCTGGCCGCCGTTTAAATATTCATTTTTCCCCGATGCTGATCGCAATGGATACTATCACGGTCGTGGATTATCATAATTCGATCGGGTTTCGCGACGATCGCGAGTCGTAACAATTTCACGCATGACTAATTGCTTTTTTCCATCGGCGAGAGAGGCCTGCAGTGTTTCCACGCTTTAAGGCTTCCGAATGGGCTCGAGTTTCGAAATCGAAACTGCACCGGGAGAGAAATGTTCGAATTACCAATTTCGTGGCCGAGACGAGTGCGCGGTTTTCATTTTCAACGGGCGACCATGGGCGACAGCGACGGCCCCGCCGTGGAAACGCACACGTACGCTCTCACGCACACGATAATACACGGACACGTACGCACACGTACGCGGTATCTCACAGACGAACGTGACACGTCGAGAAATCTATGGCTTCGAGAGGACGGTCGGAAGACGACAGGAAATGGGAAATGCGTCGGACGAGCGATCGGAAACCCTTTTCGATGGACTTTCAACGTTTCCGTCGGCCAACAGCCACCATATTAGCGCTGCCTCGAGCCGTCTTTATTGCGCAGCAACAACGTCGAAAAAACTGCCCCGGCTAAACGCGCTCGTTATCTCCCGATGGGGGGAAAAAAGGAGAGAAAAAAATAAAGAAAAAAAGAAAAAAAAATTAAAGACGGGTGCTTCGGAGCGAAAAATAATCCACAACTGTACATTATCGGCCGGAGAGCAACGGCCTTGCTTGCGGCTGCCGAGACACTTTCGAGCCGCGGACCGATTCTATCGGCCACGGATTTTCCTGCGAATCGATAATCGTGTATTTCTCCCACCGAGATTCACGAAAATACACAATTTCCAGCTGCCTGCCTCGAAACATAAACACCTCTCGGCTCCGAGCCTCGACCGCGCTCAAAATATTTACCCTGAGCGTGGTGAATCGGTCGATAAGAGTGAAAACCGAGAAAAGAACGTCCTGCGAATGCAACGCGAGACACAGAGATAAATAAATCCCGATAGGAAATCACGATTTCGACCCATTTCCGGACCCGACCTTCGTACCATCTGCGACACATAAACAAGCGCACAGAGGCCACCGCTAAAGGGCACCCAGAGGACCGGTCAAACCGGGCTGTCGTAATTTTTTTAACGAAAAAAAGAATATATATATATACACACGTATAGAAATTAAAGTAAAACTAGGCGACAAAATCATACTTACGGCATCTCCCTGGCGGCCGAGCTTACGAAGCACATCGCGGTGGCGGCAGCGACACGGCAGTCACGGTCACAGTCACGTAAGCCTCGAGCAACGGCCACGACGACGAGCACAATAAGAGAAACACTCATCACTGTCACCAGGCCGCCCGTTTAATTCGGCAGTGGAATTAATAAATACGCGAGCGTGAGAGTCCAGGAGCGGCGCGCGTCCGGGGAAGGAAAAACCAAGTAAAATTCGCTAAAGGTCGCTCCGTTACGCCTGCCTGGTCCTTAAAGACGAGCAAGGAACGACGAAACACCAGGATCCGACACAGGGGGGTAATTACGACACTTTAATCCTCTCGATCGGACGAAAACTCGCGGCACACGAAATTCGGCAGAGGAGCCACTGCCGTGAGGGCAGAGCCGATAACAGGAGAGAGCAGCGCGCTCCTGGCTCGTTACGGTTTTAGACTCGGTCGTAGTGATTCGGTGCAGCCGAGTTTCTTGACTGAGCGGCCGAACCTTGCCGAGCCGTGCCCCGCTAGGCGACGCTGCTGCCAATCGCCCGCGCAGCGCTCAGCAAAGTCACTAGACCGGCCGGTAACACTAGTACTACCGAGGCGGTCTCAAATGATCGGTTCCGTAATTTCTCGTACAAATCTTGTCAGTTTTTAAGAAAGCATTTTTTGGAATTTTCTGTCGCTTCTCTGGGACATATATGGCTAAATATTTGCCTCTTTTAAATTATGCGACCGTTACTGTGACTTTTCTCGGTTCCAATAGGTGTACTTTAATCGACGGTGGTTTTAACGTTAAGCTAGGTGTTTCTTTCAGTTTCTCGCGAAAATTGTTGGATTGTGCGTCCGTTTGAGAGCTGCTTCGGGAATTTTTATTTTCGGAGAGTTTTAGAGAAAAAGAAGAGAGAGAGTTTGGGAATTTTTAACAATTAATAAAAGAACGTTGCGGAATAGAAAGAGATGTTAATGTGGAAGTAAGCAGATGCGACGGTAGAAAAATTGCAAAATAAAAGAGAATTGCCAAAAATGTAGTAATAAAGTTTATAGCCGTAGGAATTGGGCTTTGAGTTTCCTGCTGCGCGGGCAGGTATGGTTTAGCAATAGGGTTCCTATTCATTTGGGAAACCCGGCGTCGGGCTGCTCCTTGTTCGTGAATTCTCTCACGCTTTCTTTTGAACAATTAATTCTAAGACACCCGAGAGTTACCTGATTTCGAGTCGCTGATGGTTTGTAATTGTTTGTGTTGCCTATTTTTCTTTTAACTGTGACTAACAAGGCGGAAATGATGAAATTTTGAGCATGCTTTTTCTTTGAAATTTTTGATTAAATTTTATAACAATTAAGATTGAATTTATTCGCTATTGTAAAGTGAAATTCAACCCTTTTCTTCTTCCAAACACTACCTAATGTTTAAAATATGGAATTATATGAAAAAAAACAACCTGTTAACATTTTTCCTGTACTAAATAAAAAAAAAAAAAAATTCATTGTTTGCATAACTATTTCTGAGAAGCTTACGAGTGTTAATTAAGAAAGTCATTAGTGCAGTGATTATGGTTGTAACAGAGCGAAGGCTAATTGGTTGGAATGCATTTTGGAGGTAAATTATTGCTTCATCTTTTTTTATTACTCTGATGCTATAAATGGTATAAAAGCAAAATAGTGTAGGTTTAATTATCTTGATGACCCTTAAAAATATNCATTTTGGAGGTAAATTATTGCTTCATCTTTTTTTATTACTCTGATGCCATAAATGGTATAAAAGCAAAATAGTGTAGGTTTAATTATCTTGATGACCCTTAAAAATACNTGCGACGGTAGAAAAATTGCAAAATAAAAGAGAATTGCCAAAAATGTAGTAATAAAGTTTATAGCCGTAGGAATTGGGCTTTGAGTTTCCTGCTGCGCGGGCAGGTATGGTTTAGCAATAGGGTTCCTATTCATTTGGGAAACCCGGCGTCGGGCTGCTCCTTGTTCGTGAATTCTCTCACGCTTTCTTTTGAACAATTAATTCTAAGACACCCGAGAGTTACCTGATTTCGAGTCGCTGATGGTTTGTAATTGTTTGTGTTGCCTATTTTTCTTTTAACTGTGACTAACAAGGCGGAAATGATGAAATTTTGAGCATGCTTTTTCTTTGAAATTTTTGATTAAATTTTATAACAATTAAGATTGAATTTATTCGCTATTGTAATGTGAAATTCAACCCTTTTCTTCTTCCAAACACTACCTAATGTTTAAAATATGGAATTATATGAAAAAAAAACAACCTGTTAACATTTTTCCTGTACTAAATAAAAAAAAAAAAAAATTCATTGTTTGCATAACTATTTCTGAGAAGCTTACGAGTGTTAATTAAGAAAGTCATTAGTGCAGTGATTATGATTGTAACAGAGCGAAGGCTAATTGGTTGGAATGCATTTTGGAGGTAAATTATTGCTTCATCTTTTTTTATTACTCTGATGCTATAAATGGTATAAAAGCAAAATAGTGTAGGTTTAATTATCTTGATGACCCTTAAAAATACCAGGAATATATTTTTGAAATTAATTTAATAAATAAAAATATGCAACCAAGGGTATAGAATTTTTTCAAAAGATTGATGTAAAAAATTGGGTAAATTCAGATTTGAAAATTTGTTGAAAATTAAATAAAGCAATAAACATATAGAAATATACAAAATCTTAAAAAGTACAGTTTTGCTAAAAAGTAGACCTGTCCAGTTTTTGCATCAAAGTTTTCAATTTGCTTGCTCTCACTTTTTGTTCTTTTTTGTGGTTTTAAGTAAAACTGCAATACTGTTGCATGCTGACATAAAATTATGATTGCGTGCAACAAAGGGCCGATTGCTACGGAAATAACACCACAAATTGCAGTTTATATTTCTTTGTCGATAAAAAATAAATATACTCCATTTCCGCTTATTTTCGAACTTCCACCATCATTATTACAGAACGAACATAAAAATGCACGTAGAATAAAAAAATGCAAATCCTGTAGAATTTTCTATCCTAACCAATTACTACTTTCCCACTGACTTTAATATAATGAATTTTATAATACTTTCGGTCAACGCAATTTAACGGATAATAAAACAATAATTACGAGTTCCAAGTGGAACCAACCATCTTCGAGAAACTTACGACCTAGTAACGGCGTTAAGAGGGTCATTCATCCATCTCGTACTTTCATTTCAGCTAGAAAAAAATCACACCAATTCCAGATCACTCCTCTAATCAACCAAACAATCCACTTTTTCCAAACTAACACAATTAAACCTCTCACTACTATCAAACAAATAAAAGAAACAATTTCCTAATCCATTTATTCCAAAAAAGAATTATTTCCTACCTTAACACTACATCTACAGAAATGTTTAAAATAATCCTAATTTTTCAGAGAAATTTTTTAAATCAACTACAGTGCCTCTTCCAAGATTTTTCTTAATTTTCCATTAACCCTTTGCCTTACAACTAAAGTTTAATCTTAACTTTAACTGCAATTTCGATTCATAAGATTGAGAATTAAAAAATATAAATTGTGTATAATATTTTGCATTTAACACAGTGTTAAAGCAACGAACAGTTATTGCTAACATATATAAATATTTAAAAAAATATAAAATCGTAAGACAAAGGGTTAAAAATATAAATAAATGCTTACTTCTTTTATAGTACGAATTTTTTTCTAAGTTCTTCTAGCGTTAAAAATTCCCAAAATTCTCTCACACTATTGTTCAACGATCCAAAAAGAAAAATAAATCCTCAATTTTTCCCTCCTAAATTAAAGCAAGCCCTAACGGCAACACCGAGAACCGTTTTGCAAGGCTAAAATATTTTCTGATCACACGTTGGCAGCACTCGGCCCATGCATTGGTCACCCACCGAAGTGGCGAGCTCTGATTGGCCGGCAGCGTTCTCAGTATAATGGCGCGGCGATCGCGGCCCGATGGAAGGGGCAGCTGGCTCGCAGCGTCCAACTGTATCGTCGAGACTCGGGTTTTTCATAGAACT
Organism: Ctenoplectra terminalis; assembly: GCA_019453375.1. Lineage (NCBI taxonomy): Eukaryota > Metazoa > Arthropoda > Insecta > Hymenoptera > Apidae > Ctenoplectra > Ctenoplectra terminalis. The sequence continues at coordinate 97,568 of SMSQ01026138.1, read as the reverse complement.
CATAACCTGTCGGTGGTGCTTTGTCTCGATCGCATCGATTTAGGCTCGGTTATAGTTCCGGGCGACGAGCACGTCGTGTCCGCGACCGTATAATATTTTTTTCGTGTGGCGTTTCTTTTTCCTTTTGGCTGGCCATTACACGCAGGACAACGCTCGAGGACGCGGCGATGAGGGAAAGCTGAGAGTACGGGCCCTTTTTTACGTGCATGAGGTAGGCGCAGCTTCGACGTGTAATCTGTGTGGTGTTTTTTTTTTCTTTTTCGCATGGAAATATGGAGATTGGTAGCGGAGTTAACCGAGAATCGAAGGTGCCTTGTGAAACCGTCCACCTGGAAAGTAAACTGTGTCAGTGATAATTATAATAACATACCGAGGCTCGTTAATTAGTAATCGACAAGTTTGGGATTCGTGGAGAAGGGAGCCGATGTTTAAAACTGTGGAAATTATTTCGCCTAAATGTAAACAATTTTTTTTAATATAAAAAAAAAAATGTATGTTGTAATTAGGTTTTAAATATAGATCGGTTTGTGTACCCTGATAAGTGTACTTTTTTTTAACGTGACGATTATAGTTAACGTACGTGAAGGAGACTGCTGATAAATAGTGTGCAATCAATCGAGAGAATTATTCGATAAAAGAATTATTTAACGAGTAAATATTTGTAGGACTGAATGATAACATTTTTTTTTTTTTTTTTTTAACGGATAATCGTTCGATGAACTTTTAAATGGTGTTAAAATCCGTAATAATAATCACGTTAAATTGAATATTTAATATATAACGGTTATGATAATCTGAAATTTGTGGTTGGTGAAGTTGTAATGATTTATTCGGTGCTATAGTCGCAGTGAAGATTCGCCGGAATGCACGAGGATAAATACTGTCGTTTAATGCGATGCAATCTTCAGCTGGTCAGTAAGGTTAACGATGCACTCACACGTGAGACTGTATGTGTTATGTATCTACACACGCATGGTAATTGAATTTCGAGGCTCGGCCTCGGAACTTGTGCGGTTGGTAATAATTCTTTGAATTATAAAATTATACGAACGTGGAACTGTAGTTAAAAAAAAAAAAATAAATAAATAAATTGAACTGGCGGGAAAAATTAGTTCGCTACGCCACTGTCCTCTACTAACTTTTGTCTGTGTTAGAAAGCATACCGAAGTTGCGAAAGCTGGTCTCTATATAGAATCCGATGAAATATTTATTTTGCCTTGAATGTTTGAATGAAGCTATCTCGGTTGGAGAGTTTCGATTTAAAGTTTCATTGTCGAACATTAATTGTATCTTTTAAAATATAATTGCCCATTTGCTGTGTCTATTTTGGGCTTCTTGTTCAATGTTTATAAATATAACCTATATTCTTAGGTCGATGATTCGTTGTATGATAAATTACTATAAAAAAATTTTTTTTTATCATTTTTCTTAAAATGAGAAAATTATTTTTAAAGAATTAGATAATTTGATATTTTGTATGAGAATATTTTTTAATTCCGCTGTCCTCGAATCTACATGACCCGGAATGAAGTTTACTTTTACACGAATAACTTTATGAAATTTAATGTATTTAATTTTTTTATTTCCATTTTTAGTACTGCACATATTGTAAGTCTGAAACATTTTAAAATTAAATTACACGAACGTGTGAGTTAGACATCAGGGTTAATTGTTTATTAAATCTCGAATCCGGCGAGTAGCCTCTTCAAAAAGCTACGTATATGGTCTTACACTATGCCGTTCACTATAAACCGGTTTCGCGGTGGCCTTCTAAGAACTGTATTGAATCGACGATAAAATTATCCCGTTCACAATTTTTACAGGACACGTATATTTTATGAACGTGGCTAAAAATACAGCTAGTCGGCGAATAAAGTACCTCAACGTATAAATAAAACATTTCCAAATTAATTACTACATTAAATTTTTTTTTTTCAATTATTCACATTCAATAGTATCAAAATTTATCTGTTAACTGAGATATATACTCTGTTCGAAATTTCTTCATGCATGGGAATTAAAAGTTAATAAAATTGAATTAATTTTAGTTCTTACAAATATAAATATAATATACGAATTTTTTTTTTTTTTTTTTTCTAAGTAATCTGCTTGAGGATTTAACTCGTCGATTCCAGTTAACGGGTTAAAAATCGTAAAAATACCGGGAAACGGATAAAGTATTCCTAACCTCAATTGTAACGCTGTTAAAATAATTCCAAGCGCACAGACACCCACACACGCGTGAAAGCAGGATCTATCGCGCGTGCTCGAAAGTGTCAGTGAACTCGGAATTCAGCCGATAGGTAACCTACACACCACCAACCCTCACACCATTTTTTTTCTCTCAACGCTTGCATGTGCACACGTAGAAACACACACATAGGGAGGGTATCGTCTCTCTGGGCAAACATCCTCGATAATTCGAGCGGCCAGCAAGGACGAACGAACCGTGGATGAGCCATGTGAGACGGATGTAATTTCCGTTCACGCAGAACCAGCCGAAGTGCAGCGATAAAAGCTGCCTATCGTAATTACCGGTGTCCAATTTCAGACGTTTGCCTCTGCTCTCGTTACCCTATGCTGTACACTGCCGATCGAAAGTTGGGATGAATTGACTCGTTTGTGTTTTGTACAGGTTATGGACTAATAGGGCTGAACGAAATATCGTTTTTTAATTTTAGGTTATATTACGCAAGTGGAATAGATCGCGGATTTTTTTTTAATTCCTTGGGTTAAGACTTGCATTTTGAATTCTATTTTTTTTTTCTTTTTTATTAATTATTTTGGATCCTTGTATCAAGGAAATCATAATAGATAGTTGAAAAAATATATAATTGCAGGAGAAATAAATCTTTAACGATATATTTTACAGAAAATTGTGGAAAATCGTGGAAAATCCTAAAAAATTTATAAAAGTTTTATGAGAAATTACAGATCGGTCATTTTAGCCATTTTGATATTTTTAATGTTAATATCTAAGATGACCGAATTCTTTTATGGCCAACTGTATTTAAAAAATCATTGACTCAATCTCGAATAATAATTTTCCTCAGAATATATTTATTTCCACCCTGCATAAATTTTCATAACCTAGCTTCAAATAATTAATTAACCGAGCCAATTTTTTTATCCAATTAAAATACGACTCTCTGATAAATGGTTTCATTTTATTTGGCTTTTATTTCGAACACCAGGACTAATTACGCGAGGCGTTTTATTATTTCGCGCCTGTGCGATATTAAATCAGCTATATTTTTTGCTCTCCCATAAAAGTGTCAATTTTTGCATCGTTGAAATTTATGAAAACCGGACTAGATTTACCCACTGCATTAAACAACGCGATCGGAAATCTCGTGACAGCGTGGACAGAATTATCAAACAAAATTTAATTTATTATCCATCGTCGAATATTAATCACCCAATTTAACGTCCTATTATTAATAATTAAATACCACACGACACAGAAACGTGCGATTTATTAACACGATTAACAGTTTTATGGTGTTTTGCTTAATCGTTCGTAATCAAGGTTAAACAGTGTACTAGGTTCTTAGTTGGAATTATTTACTAACCTCATAACAGTGTTGTCATACTTCCACCGGTAAATAATAACATTAAACACAGTAATGCAATGGTAGGGCCATTTGTACTTGTAAAAAAAACTATTTTACCGATACGTCGTTCGAGAGTTAACCTCGGGAGCTTCTACAGTGATCCTTCGACCGCGTCTGTATTGTGCGTCGAACCATCGACGCCGTCTTTGTTTATCTGACGATACGTGTCCCCAGAGAATCATTTCGGCGGTCTAATTTAAAATTGCTCTAGCATTNTTTTTTTTTTCTTTTTTATTAATTATTTTGGATCCTTGTATCAAGGAAATCATAATAGATAGTTGAAAAAATATATAATTGCAGGAGAAATAAATCTTTAACGATATATTTTACAGAAAATTGTGGAAAATCGTGGAAAATCCTAAAAAATTTATAAAAGTTTTATGAGAAATTACAGATCGGTCATTTTAGCCATTTTGATATTTTTAATGTTAATATCTAAGATGACCGAATTCTTTTATGGCCAACTGTATTTAAAAAATCATTGACTCAATCTCGAATAATAATTTTCCTCAGAATATATTTATTACCACCCTGCATAAATTTTCATAACCTAGCTTCAAATAATTAATTAACCGAGCCAATTTTTTTATCCAATTAAAATACGACTCTCTGATAAATGGTTTCATTTTATTTGGCTTTTATTTCGAACACCAGGACTAATTACGCGAGGCGTTTTATTATTTCGCGCCTGTGCGATATTAAATCAGCTATATTTTTTGCTCTCCCATAAAAGTGTCAATTTTTGCATCGTTGAAATTTATGAAAACCGGACTAGATTTACCCACTGCATTAAACAACGCGATCGGAAATCTCGTGACAGCGTGGACAGAATTATCAAACAAAATTTAATTTATTATCCATCGTCGAATATTAATCACCCAATTTAACGTCCTATTATTAATAATTAAATACCACACGACACAGAAACGTGCGATTTATTAACACGATTAACAGTTTTATGGTGTTTTGCTTAATCGTTCGTAATCAAGGTTAAACAGTGTACTAGGTTCTTAGTTGGAATTATTTACTAACCTCATAACAGTGTTGTCATACTTCCACCGGTAAATAATAACATTAAACACAGTAATGCAATGGTAGGGCCATTTGTACTTGTAAAAAAAACTATTTTACCGATACGTCGTTCGAGAGTTAACCTCGGGAGCTTCTACAGTGATCCTTCGACCGCGTCTGTATTGTGCGTCGAACCATCGACGCCGTCTTTGTTTATCTGACGATACGTGTCCCCAGAGAATCATTTCGGCGGTCTAATTTAAAATTGCTCTAGCATTTATTGGTATTATGAGATGTATTAAAATATTTAAAATATTTGCTTACGTATTTATTATTATTATACAAGATATAAGGAAAAATAGAGGAAAGCCTAATTTTAATTCATTTGTATACTTATCATTGTTATACAAGTTATTAAAATATTTAAAATATTTATATAATTATATTAGAAAAGCCCTAAGCCCTAAGAGTTGTACTTAACCCCACTCTTTTCGTTTGTCCTTGCAATCCATCCACCATACAGCATATCTACGGTGCTGCCACTTAACCGCAGGTAATACAATGTATCTAATTTCCAGAATAAAATAACTACGACTTAGGGATGCGAAACGTATCGAAAAATACCTTCCAAACTATCTGAACCTACGATCAAATTCGATTTATCTTAAACTTCTATTGATACAATAAAATGTGATTAAAAATTCTGAATTGAACAAAGTATTACAGATTCCCATAACAATTAACAGGTGGCAGTATCTGTTCTAAATTCTGTGAAAATTTTTATTAAAAAAGTAAATTTTATTATTACATTATACTTTAATGCTTTTATAATTTATTAAATTTCATTTGATTGCATTCGTATTGAGATATAAAATTGTACAAAAATTTCAAGGGGATGATAAATAAATAAAATAATGAAATTTAAATAATCAGCATTAGAATTGATCGAATCGAAACATTTTTAAGCTCAATGAAAAAAAGTATAAAAAAATTTACACCTGTTTTTAAAAGCTTTAGAGTTTAGTACAGATCACGCCACACGCAATACGTTGCGAAGTATTCTAATTCGCGGTACAAAACAACAGTGGAACGAGTAAACGTGCAATTACAATCTTCCACGTACCAGTGACTGTATATCTTGTAGCCTTACCAAGGGACGAGAGATATAATTAAGAGGGATTAAAAGGAGGGGAAGACAAATGGTCTATGTGTATCCTCCTGCACTATGGTATCTCGCCTTATATAGTTTCTTCGAGATCTAGGAAATGAAAGCGTGTCACGCGACCGGCCACCTTTTGCTTAGCGAACACGTGCCAGCTTAACGTTTAAATTAATACCTGTCTGCCAACATGTGTTCACTCAAAATTACACGATCCTTTCCCGATCGATAAGGAAGATCACGATAACCTATTGTGAATTGCAATTATCCAATTTGTAATAGGCACCTATTTTCTATGATTAAAGTGAAACATTCCTTGATTCATCGTTAACACTGTGATTATTAATAAAAAATTATTCAAACCTGACTATTTTTATATTTAAAAAATAAAAATAAATTACTGACTTCTCTGAACATTAAATTTTGATTCTCACTAAACCCAGTATCATAGTTCCTAGGTTTTCTTTTTTTTTTTAATTATTCTGGACTCTAAAATAAATGCTGTCCTGTGTTAATTCTTATGCGAATTAATATTTTTTTAACTCATAATTTTTAACATTTTTTAGTCGATATCAGCACACCATATACCTAATCACATAATATAAAAAAAATTAATATCCTGTATAATAATGCAGTGGTGGTGGTTTGTTCGCAGAAATGAGTGGTTCTCGACTTGGCAGGGGCCGGGGCGGCCGCCTGGCCGTGTACGGGGGTTGCGGTGTGGTTGTTGTTCTCCTGGTGTTCCTCTACCGCGCCGCCACCTCAGAGATGGCCAGGCTCCGAGAACTTCACATTCAGTGTGCTCATCAACAGGAGGCACTTGCTGCACAGCTTCAAGGTATGCAACACCAAACACACTTCGTCAAGGTTCTAATTTAACCCAGTTAAGAAAGAAGACAAAAACCATAGAATCCTCGACTTCCAGTTCCGAAAACTGAGTTTCTACGCCCTGCAATTTATTATTCCTCTTATTAAATCGGTATGTAGGACGCAAACTGATACTCGAGCATCTGACCCTCCAATATTTCTATACAGACCTGGATTATGGGGGACGCTGTGTAGAGGGGAAGCTCCGAAAAAAGGCTTTTAGTTGCCCATTTAGGGGGCCCCTCTTTAGAGTAGCCTCTGACTTCACGAATTTTCATAAGTAAAATAATTTTGCACCGAAATTCTGCGTTTCTTGCTATATTTTCAAAAATATAAATTCGTATAAAAATCCACGGTTAAAGAAAATGAGAGACACTGCCACTGTGCCCTCACTAATTCTTCGTTTTATGGCGGTCCCAATCCTGCAGTAACCATAATCATCCCCGCGAAATTTGAGCAACTGTATAAAAAATTGTCTTTATTAATTTTCAGTGATATTCGAGTATAAAGTAAGGCTGGAGAAGTCCTTGGCTGAGGAGAAGAGCTCTAACGCGGCGGTGAAGCAAGAGCTTCAGCAACGTGCCACTAGAGAGAAGTCCCTCAGGGACAAGGACAGCATAGAGGCGATGCAGAGGTTCAACTCTCTCCAGCAAACCTATAAGCTGCTGCAGACAGAGCACCAGGATCTGCAAGAGGAATGCAAGAAGCGTGAGAAACAGGCCTTGGAGGATACTAATAGGTTAGAGTCCACGCTTAGGGATCTTCGCAGCCGTATCAGGCAGGCAAGGGAGGACAAAGAGAGCGCCTTGGCGCACTTGAAGAAGAAGTTCTTCGAGCTGGACACAGAGAAGATCCAACTGGAACAAAAGTACAATGACATGTTGAAGAGTAATGGGAATACCGATAGCACCATAGATCATCTTAAGAAGGAAGTGATTCAGCTGAAGCGTGAGCTGGATGAAGCCAAGGTATAATTAATTATTTTCATCAAGAGTCTTGTTTAATACTTAACTGGTAAGGTAAGGTCTAAGGAACCTCATAAAATTTTCAAACAAATCGTGGTATACTTCTTACAAATAAAATTTATATTAGTATGAAAATAATTGGGGCATGTCAAACCGCATCCTCACCAGTTAAGGATTAATTGGAAGACCTTTAAATTTTTAAGCCACCTATTTAAAAACAATTGGTTAGTAATTTTTTATTTTCTTTTTCATCAGAAATCTGCACGCAGAACTACTTGTCCTGGGCCAAGCATGGCCAATCCGCAGCCACTGCAGCCGGATGCGCCACAGGCGAAATCCGGAGAGACAGGAAACGGTGCACAGCCTGTTGATCCGCCGCAGCAGCAACAGGTAAGTCCACCGACGAACGACGATAAAAATCCGCAACCGCTGAACGCGCCCGCCGCTCAGCAAACGATTGAAGATCCTCTGCAATCAAACGATCTACGGGTGAACGAGGTGAACAACGTTCGATTCGCCCAGATGAACGGCAACATTGTGCCCGTGGGACCGAACGAGGTTAAGGAAGCAGAAGCGCTCCCATTGCCCTACGATTTGCAAGAGAAGCGCCAGAAGAAGGAGTATGACCAATCTGTGAATGAAAATACCCAGATCGAGGGTAAAAAGATTGCCGAGGGAAACAAAAATAGCGATGAGGAGCAACTGAGACAAGTGATTCCACCGCCAAATTTGAACAATGAGATGTTGAGTGACAAGAAGACCTCCAAATCACCAGGAAACGTAATAACAATTGGAAATGACAAGAATTTTGATGACAATAAGTATACCACTGATTCATCGGGAAATAGGGTATCATGGTTGAAGGGGAGCGACAATTTTGATGTCACCGATAAGAAAATTGGGACAGTAATTGGGAAACAGAATTCTGAGAAAGTGGACGAGAAGCTGGAGAAGGCACAGAACAACGTGGATGTAATTTTGAATCAGATTTTACGAATGGTCTGACGAATCAGTTTAATTAGGACTTGTAATGCCTTCTCAGATTTGTCTCTGTTAGGAACACAATGGGTAATTGTTTTAATAGTGTTCTATAACTGTTCTTGGGGGAAATGTATGTGCATTTCCTATGCGGAGACTTTATGAAGTTGCAGCTAATTTTTTGACGATTAAATGTACCTCAGATCCTGGTTGTGATTTGCTTAGAAACATAGGTGCTCAAAGCGTTTCTAGAAAGAGAGCAGGGTTAGGGTCGTGTGATGAATTTTTAGATGTGTTGTTAATCAGAATAGATAATTTGTTATGTAGTATTTCTTGCAAGAACAAAAGTACAGTAGAATTTCGACAACTTGGCAATTCTAGATTGTTCAACCGGATCATTATTCAATGTATTTCTGTGGACTGTTCGTTAATTGCTCGGATTCTTTAGCTGTAAAAAATATGGTTCAAAATAGCCGCCGAATGGCGTCCTTAAGGTATGGTTATGGTTGGGGTTATGCATTTCGATTTACTGGAATTCTACTGTATCATGTTACTCGTTATGATGCTCTCCAAAATATAAGATGAATTGAAAAAAGAATATTCAGCTATGCTAGTAATTATGACAAGTTATCACAAGTTGGGAAATTGACTGTCCTGGCTTGTGAAGATTCCAAAGAAGTGCCTTTAAGTATCTCTACTGAGAAACAGAGTCTCTTTCAGTGTAATCAAGCTGGTAATTCTTACACATGCACGTAATTTGCATGGTTTGTACTGGGTGCTGTAGATTGTTGACTTCTCTACTTAATTTCAAAGATCTGAAGGCGATCCATAGAACAACTTTTTCTCTCTATCTTTAGTAAAACGTGGTAGATTGAACGGTACAATGGTAATTTGAGACAAAGTGGAAAAGATTTATAGAAATTTAATATCAAAGTAACTGAAAGGTTGTATGGTAATGTGATAAACCGTAGGAAATATAAAAGATACGTTGCATGATGTGGTGATCTAATTGTTAATTAATAATATTGTGAAGATTATTTAGTAATTTTGTCTACTTCTTTCTTCTATTAATCTATGATTGGTATTAATGGAATACTTATTATGAAAAAGTAAAAAAGAAAAAGAATAAAAAAATAAGTACAAGCATTGCTTCTGAGCTACTTCTAACTGTTCTGTTCAAATATTGTGAAACAGTATCATTAAAAAATGAAACTGTGTTTATACTATTAAGAACAAGCTGTGATTTTCCATAAGGAAGGTCTATTTTTCTAACCTAAACTTGGACATATAATTAATATACCTGCACTAAACTAGCAGTGCAGAAAGTCCACTAACTCTATCTTATTTGTATTCTTTTAATGGCTGGAGGTGTATTGGTAATTAACATTTACTTTTACCTAGACTATTTAATGAAGGTGTTTCAAGTGCAATATCTTAGACACTTTGTGCAAAGAAAAGAACAAATGTCTGATTCCTGCTAAAGCAAGAACGGATTTAGTAATTTTGTAAATTTTACATTCTTTTTTTTTTTTTTTTTTTAATCTGTATTATTCTTTTTAGCAATTTGTATCTGAAAAATGAAGCACGTCGGGCTGTCAAAGAATTATATTCAGTTTTAATTATGTTTAACTGTAAGTGATGGTTTTCCCAACTTGAATTGCTATCATTACTCAAAGTAGTGTTGTGTAATTTGTTTTAATGAACAGTTTAATTAATTGACAGCCTAGTGCAGAGGAAAGGTGAACAGTTTTGGGTCATTTTTCCTAAATATTTAACGAAGAAACGAGTTATCTACGTGTAGCTTGCAAGCTGTACTGAATGTGCCTGTATGTCCGTGTTAATCAATGCATTAATAAATTGTTATTATTTTGATCTGCTTGCATTTTTTCTGGCACCCTCGCACAAACCTAACTAAACTGATCTGCTTCCTTGTTACTAGTTTGCTGTGAATTTTTTTTTTTTTCAACTCTTTATTTCTTCGAAAAAATTAAAAAGACTTAAATATTAGATTTTCGGGGAGATAATTAACATTTTTTTTTTAGTAGGTTCGTTTTTTAAAATAAAGTAGTGGACTGATTAAAAGGGGTGGAAATATTCAAAATTTTGTTTTATTAATTTTTTTTTTTTGTTTAGAATAATATTTCTAGTTTAGAATTAATTATGAATAATTATTACTTCATGCTTCAGCTTTTTTTAGTTAAGATTTTAAAATTGCTTCATAGTAATTCGTTCTCACGTGCTGTTGTTTTTAATTTTTTTTTAAACGCAATTAAAATTAGCATAATTGTGAAATAAAATTAAAATAAGAAAACAAAGTGGAAATTTAATTATAATTTCCATAAATTAAGAAATAAGAAAAGATATCCTCAAGGCTTTTTACTTTTTTAACGATTTCTTCTCTGTGAGGTGGTTTTTTCTTCGAAAAAAAAGAACATGCTTCTCGCAATATATTTTTTTTAGTCACACGCTTTTGTAGCTTCGAAGAAAAAGAAACAATCATTCTTCCTTGCCAATAGAATCTCAAACAGGTAAGTGAATTTTGCAAAATGTACCATGTTTCGTGACTCGAAATTTCTTCATTAAAATAGCCTATCATCTCACGAAATCTTTGCTTGATTAAATTATTCCTGAATGACATAGAATGATCCTAATTAGAGTTTTTTATTTCTTTTTTTTAACAAGAATATAGAGTTGTGATGTGAACGATTACGAAGTATTAATTTTTCACTCAATCTATGTTATAATGCATGAGAATGTGAGAAAAAAGAGCACACAGTTTGAGTAGAGATAATAAACTGCAACCTTGCATTGTGGAAAAAACAAAAAACTGAAAGCTAGACTTTAGTTCTTAGTACATATTAAAATAAAAAAGGAAAACAAATAAATAAATCATTGAAACATTCTATAAAATCCGCACCATTAAAAATGGAATACCTAAAAAATTATATTTCTAAACCAAGCAAAACCTTCTAAAAGATTTCTGCATTCTTTAAAAATTAAACGAGCCCAAAAAAAATGGCGAAACAATTTTTTTTTCAGAGCACTGTGGCGACCAGTTCGATCCCTGCATTGAAACTGGAGAGTTCAACGCCAGCAAGCAGCGGCAATCCAGTGTCAACGTCCGTGGACAAGCCACTTCCCATTGCGAAACCAGCCTCTAAGGCCAAGCTTCCTGTCGGTGTGCCACCTGTTCCGGAGATGATCGATCAAAAATTGGAGAATCGCGAGGAAAAACAAGACGAGGTGGCCAGGAAGAAGGAAGAACCTAAACAGAAGAATAAAGTGGACAGTAAGGAACAGGAGGCTGGAAATGGTAACTTTGGTCCTCCATTTCCGGCCATACCAGCCAGGAGAGCCGAAGATCAGCCTCCGGACAGGAGAGAAAATGGCTGGTTCAACGTTGGTCCTGGCGTACAGGAAATTGGAGACGAATTGAATCGACTTGCAGGGTGTGTGTCTCATCCACGTTTCCTAAAACATTTTTTATTATTTTTTTTAACGCTAGAACTACCAAAAATTAAAGTATACTTGTCTGTATTGAAGAAATCAAATTGAACTGTGCATGAAAAAATATATAGTACAAGGAAGATAAATCTTTATGTATATTTTTAACAGAAAATTAGGAAAAAATTGATCAAAGACTACTATGAAAAAATATCAAGTTTTAGTTTAAAATTGAATTATTTCTTTTTCAGTTTGGATGCAGGTGCCGAGAGAAACGCTGATGCCGGTGATGACCAGTATGAGGGTGTTGACTATGACAAAGAACCCCAACAGAAGGATAGTGATTTGCAGTTAGGTGAGGGGGAGGATGAGGGTGAAGGTAATTAAATTATATTATTTCATGGTTTAACTCTAGAATGGTGGATGGAGAGAAGGTATGAGAAAAGTCTTGTCTTTATTCTCAAAGAATTTGAGGTTTGAGTTAATTTTATATTTCAGATGAGGATGATCAAATAGACTATCCCCACAATGTGAAACAGGAGAAGAGAGAATGAATAACTGTTTTTAGAAAAGGTTTAGGTGGAGGAAGCTCATTATTGTCTGCTAATTAACATCTAGTATCGGTTAACTCTTCACCTTGCCACTACTTAATGAACTGACTTGGCCATTAACCTATATTTGTTATAAAGAAGAGAAGAAGAGGAAAGAGGAAACATTTTCAACGATAGAGGCAGCATTTTACTTTTTTATCTGTTCATTTTTTTGGGAAATCTCGTACGAGGATCTAGCCAAAAATTTTAGATAGTCTATACTCTATACAGATGCTATTTAAGAGCCACTGCTTGGCCAATGAGTAGATTGTATTTTTATTCAGAAGCTCGTTGATTGGGCTGAGCAGTGTGTGGATAGAAAAAAAAAAAACAGAC
>SMSQ01026138.1:0-82615 GCA_019453375.1 Ctenoplectra terminalis | reverse complement strand
AAAAAAAAAAAAAAACAGACTGTATTTTTCTAGAGTTAATTCTAAGATAAGAGAGATGTTAGAGTTTCCATGGTGAAGGAAAAGCCCTCTTGTAGAAATTCATTCTTTCATTGGCAGATGAGAAATTAATTATTCAAATGAAAGTTAAATAGTGGTTATGCATTTGAGAAACAGTAAAAATATTGTGGTAGGTATTAATGTAGCATTAAAAAGACTATTATGTTGATTAATAAGTATTCGATGAAGCAATGTTGAGGAAAAATTGTTTGAACGAGAAACGAGTGTTTCTAGACACAAGAATTATTTTGAATAACTCATTTCACAGTATTTTAATATAGATAATAGAGGATCCATTTATTTTTTAACTAATCTTTGCTAACAAGAAGCTAACTTAGAGGTCTACAGTTTGTAGTTACATAAGTATTTAGTAAGCTAGAGTGTAAAATATTTTTCTACACCTGTGAAATTATAAAACCACTTCATCCTTGTCCCTTTTCAAGTAATTATCTGTTATTTAAAAAAAGGAAATTTAAAGAGGAAGTACTTCTGCCAGTGAAAGAGTCAATGACTTCCTTTAAATGAGACAGATACGCGGAGTTGTGACTTAACTGCACTCATTACTTAAGCCCACACGTTGGAAATTTCTAAATAGGATTCACCACTTCAATCAGTCGACTGTTCTCGTTGAAACCGTGCAATACGATCGGTACAAAGGTACACGTGATTTATTTATTGCCTATCAGTCGTCGTTCTGGCGCTCACAATCAAGACTTAACAGAATGAAAGGAACTAATTTAAGGAATTTACTACAGATATAGAATAATATTTGTTATGACAGTAGACTTCTACTTATACACTGACACGAAGGAGAAAAGTGATTCACATGTAAATAAGATTCTTTTCGTAATAAAAAAAATTGAAAAGCCTTTGGTCCCATTTATTTTTACTTAACCTTTCACCTTTATGAAAAAGTGAAGTCTCATCGTTTCAACAATGTCGAAGCAAATTAGATACATTGTAATTGTATCTAGTAATATTTTAGTCAAAAAATTGGCAATAATGATAGAGAATATTGTATTTAAAAATTACTGGAAGAAGAGATACATCATGGAATCTACATTTAAAAAAAGAAAACTGTAACAGAAGTATCTACACTATTCTAAGATTGTTCTATTTAGTGTCTCCTGTGTGTATATGAACTTTGTTTCATTAAACACTAACAGGATTTTATTTTCTGGAATTCTTTAGGTTACATAAAGTCAAACCACTAAATATATTTTACACACATAAAGTGAAGAATTTACGACAGTGTTGACGTGTCTGTATGAAAGAAGATATTTCATAGTAATCAGTGCTGGCCTAGTAACCTTTAACAGTGATATATGCATCTGGAGGAAGGCATTATCTTCCTTTTTAAATAATACTCAGAGTGCGTCTCCTAATCAATGATTTATAGATCATTACCATAACTTCAATTTTTATTTACAAAATAAATCAGTTGATATTCACAAAAATATTTTGTTTTATACTTTGTTCTAGCATTTCTTTTCTATCGTAGAAACTGCTACAGTAGAATTATGATAATTCTTCGTATGTTATCATAACCGTGTCTCATGAATGTCATTCGGCAACCATGTTGCGCATATCGAGTAGCAACACAGAATTCGAGCAGTTAACGAACAGCTAGAGCAATTTATTGAACGATTAATTACTTTCCTCGTTTTTATCGTGCTAGAGATAGAATAATTTTTTGTGTTTGCATTTTAAACTATAAACGAAGTTTTTAAAACTGTCTACACTGATAATATTCTATTTTATCCATTTGCTCTAACGTTTCCATCAACTTCTCCACCCTGAAAGTTCCACGATGATTCATACCTCGACTGAACATCATTTAAACATGTTAATTGGTGTCTTAACAAGTTCCTTATCAGTGTATCATCGACGTTTTCATAGCAAACGACTGACAATATCGTCGATGTTCCACCGAACCCCTGATAAGGAAGACTAATTACCATTTTATCATATCTTCTGTTCGCCATGATCAATGACAAAATAAATATTATTAATCTTCGACCGATGAGGTGGAAATCTAATTATTCAGCTGATTGGGTGGACCCTGACAATTATTTTCCACTAAAAAATTTAACTTTTCGATTATTTTAGAAAAGAATTTTAAATGTAAATAAAATTTTATCTGTTAGAAAAATTAATTCGTGTTCTCTTTCAATAAAAGGAAGCTTCCCTTCGAAGCTAACATTTAATCAAATAAATACTGTCTCAATTATTAGATGAATTAAAAATTTTAGTAAAAATGCTTGAACTATAATAAAGAATCCTGACCAAAATGAATCGTTTTTTATTAATTTTTATTTTCGTATGTGAAATTGTTTCTGAAATGACGCACAGTTAACAGGTTAAGATTACCTATAAAAAAAAAAATGGCCGTCGTAAAGTTTCTAGTTGTCGATCGTGTTTGCATATCAACGATCAGATGTTATGCAGAGCAACCGATTTTATCGAGCAGCTTGGAACATATTCGCTCGTGATTTTATTTGCCAATGAGTCAGATGCACACGTACGTGTTACGCAAGCCTGGAATACAATACAGGACGATCGCGGTTCCTGGAAACGATTTACATCGCGTCTAATCGGCACGGCAACGTCCAGCCACGAATTCACGATAGCGTTTGAATTTCTTGAAACTGTTTTTCAGAGCCTGTATCGGGTTGATCATTTTTTTTTGTCCTCCGTTACTTGCGAGGAATTTGAAATTAAGAAACAACAGTGCTCTTTAACATTAATGACGCTTGAAAATTTATCGATCAACGGAAGTCGACAATGTCAGTTGAGTTTGTTTCTTTCTTTTAGGCTGGCGACGCTGGGAGAATAATAATATGGAATGTTTCTTGTATTCTCTTGAAAAATTATGGAATACTATCTTTCTTTCTTGCTTTTAAATTCTAAATTAAATTTTCTTTCTTTGGACTGAGGAGAATCATAATTTGGAATGGCTTTGTATTCTCTTGAAAAGCTGTGGAGATCTATTTTTTTTAATATTTAAGAGAGAATGAAAAAAGGTATGGAAAGAGAAAAAATACATTTTAAAATATGTTTTAGTATATTTAAAAAAAATTTTTATGGGATGTCGTAACACGAAGAAAATAAAAAAAAATATTAGAAAAAAGATGAAGAAGAAACATAGCAAATTAAAAAAATATAAAGATTGGAATTTCATGAGAATGTACAAGAGAACTCGAAAGCTTAGTATATATTTTTTAAAAATATTTAATATATTTCACGATGTATTTAAAAAGAAAAATTAGAATAAATAAAGTATAAGAAAATTATAGATCCAGAATATTAAAAGGAAGAAATCTACATTTCCTCCTTTTTGCACGAAGAAAAAAGGGGATTTCCTGTCCAAGATATTCTTAACCTATACAAATCAGCAGAGTACCATTTCGAATCTTTCTAAACAGAATTCTAAATGAGGAAGAAACAAAGAGCGACTGTCGTCACTCGCAAATTCTCGAAGGTTGTTCGCACGAGAATTGAGAAATACACGAGCTGACTCGTGACGAGGTAATTGAGAATGATTGTATGATATGTTTCGAGATGAGATCACGCATCAAGATGCCCCCCATGTAGGTTGTATTCGATTAACTCGAAGGAAGTTGAATTATCGCGCTTTAAACCTTCACGATCGACGCCTTCAAAACAGTCCTTGAAGCGTGCAACGATTGCGAATCGATTCGTTTTTCCACATTTTTTTTTTTTTGCCTACCTGCGAACGAGACTAATTGCTTTAAATGATTCCTCAGAGTATGCATAAGTTTCTTGGAAAATGTTACCTGGTCGAGTTATCGACTACTATGTTCATCAGTTTACCATTTTATTGTAATTGTATTGATCCTGAATTTTTATGCAATTATTCCTAGAGAAGCATCATTTTCGAAATAATATTTTTTCAATCAACAAAGTAAATAATAAACGCGAAGAATCTCTGAGTGGAAATCAGAGTTGTTAGTATTGGGAGTAGACGAGATTTATGTTAACGCGATAACCCGAGTGAAAGGTTGCGATTCCGTTGCATCTGAGTTCCAGTAAATTAACGCGAAATTATTTATCGTAGATTTCTCGTGCCTGGCAGAATAACATGTTAGATAATACGATAAACAAGGGTCCCGTAAATTATTTTCTATGATTTTTCGAGTGTTTGTAGAAATAAATAATTTATTCAAAAGTTTGCACCGTGATCCTCCTCTACTTCGTATTTTTTTTTCATCCTCTTCCTATTTCCACTTTTTTACGTAACTTTTAATTACTAAAATTATCCGATATTTATGCACCTTCTGTATCTACTATTTTTTTATTAAAAAAAATCCACGATTTAAATAAAACATCTGCAATCCACTACTTTGTATTTTTTTTATCCTCTTTCTGTTATCATTTTGTTCGGTAACTTTCAGGTACAGAAATGATGTAATATTTATTTGCAATTTTTTTAATTAAAAAACTTTTAATTACTCCTTCCTCCATTCTACACAATTTTCCAAAAATATTAAAAAAAAGTTCTTTAATAAATTTCATATTTCTTGTGGACCCTCTTATCTGCAAAGCTTAGGGTGTCCAAAAATTCCCCATAAAAAAATTAATTTCTTTTCGCCCATTTTACCAAAACTAAAAACCAAAGCAGAAGAGAACAAAAAATTTCATCTGATCCTACTTTAAAATCCAAGAACTCATGCCACCTATTCCACGAAGAAGATCATCCTCCGAGCATCCGCCATCGAAGTTCCGAGAAACTTTTCGGCCCCCACCGTGGCCTTGATTTCTCGCCTCAACGAACGTGTCAACACGGAGAGACACTTGTGGAGAAACGGTTTCTTGAAGATAGCATCGCTGACGTAAGATCCAGTAGCCCCACTACGTCGGCCATCGGATCAGGCCAAGGTATCAAAGTCTCTGGCGAAGAAATCGCCTCAGACAGTCTGCTTCTTCCTTCCGAAAAGGTAAGACGATTTATTCGCTGTATTCGTTTTGTCGATCAGTTTTGTTTCGTCGTTGGAGAAAGTATAGTCAACCTTGGATCATTATTTCCGATCACCATATGTGGTGATAACTTGTTACTTTCTGAGGGTTCATCTCTAAAAGTGGATTTTTGTTCGAAGTTTGTGTGGTTCTTTTTTTTTTGGCCGGACATTTTTAGAAATCGAATTAATACAATTTGTGGAAGGAATATAGCGAGGTTTTAAAATTGGAAGGGGATCAACCCTCGTTCGGTCAACGTAGGTCCCGTGGACTTATGCATCTAGTCACTTTCTAGTATTTTGTATAAAAATTGAAAATTTGCAAGGATACCTTTTTTTCCTGGCAGTGGCTAGGATCGTAGTTATTTCAAATTGTATTTGGTACAATAAGATGCATTTGTGGCTGTGTAATTTATTCTTATTTATTTATTTTTGTTTTTAATTTAATTATTTTACTTATTGTTGGAGTCTCGTGAAACTACGAACGGTCTACTTTTAGGGGTTATTTTGTGAAGCTTTAAATATTCCATGCTCGATTCGTTGGAATTAAATCTTAGAGGTCGAGTTACTAATATTGCTGTGTGCGTGCATTTTTTTCTTTTAGAACCAGTCTGCGAGAATGAAAGTGTTAATTTTCGCCGTTGTTGCGGTATTCTGCGTTCAATTGGCGTTTAGCGTCGACCTCCATGAGCACAATAAGGTTGTGTGCTTTTGGAACAGTTCAGCCTTCGACCGACAAGGTAAAATTTCTTTCGCTGTTACTTGATCGATCAATAAAGTTTAAAAATATTAAATCTTATTTTTTGAGTTATCCAAACTGGTAGTTAGCTTCCAAGCCTCAATAATTTATTTAAAAAAAATAACAAGCAATTTTAACACACTATGTTACTTGTTCATAATTAATTCAGAGTTGCTAAAATTTAGCAACAGTTATAACTTTTTTTCAATCCTTATTCTAATTTAATCTGATCTTTTTTCAGGGCCAGGAAAGTTCCAGATAGATGATGTTCGTTCAGCCCTATCCCTCTGCACGCATCTGATATATGGATTTGCAGGAATAAATCCAGAAACCTTTGAGGTAGTTCCCCTGAATCCAGCTTTGGACACCGGTGCTGGATATTCTTACTACAAGCTTGCCACTCAGCTGAAGAAATCTTTCCCAGATCTAAAAGTCTACCTTGGTATCGGTGGTAATGCTGATCTTGAGGATGAGGCTCATAAATATCTTGTAGTTGTAAGTATTATCTTGTCTGACACTCAAGTACAAGCACATCAAACCTAATTTCATTAGAAATCAAAAGTTAAATCATATTAAGGCACTTTATCATGTTTCTACTGTACAGTTAAGTTAATTACATGATATCCATGTTAAAATATTTTTTAATTACACTTTAACTGCATCAGATACCAAAGGTTACATAATTTTTCCACTGCCCCAAAATAGATGGCACTCCACTCCAAATACACTAGATGTGACTTAATTCACAATCCAAGGTTATGATACCTTAAAGACCAGCTTAATATACTCAATTAGCTCAATTCTTTCAGACTGAGACATCAGAAGCAAGGACCAAGTTCATCAACTCTGTAAATCGGCTCCTCAATGATTACGACTTTGATGGAATTGACTTGGGCTGGCAATTGCCACCAGTGAAAGTTAAGAAGCAACACAGTGCTCTTGGCTCCTTGTGGCGTGGTTTGAAGAAGACATTCGGCTATGGTAAATTCAAGGATGACAAAGAACAGGAACATCGTGATGGCTTCACAATCTTGGTTCGTGACCTTAAGGCCCAAATTAGGTCCAGAATGAAGGCTCTGACTATTACTGTCCTACCCCATATAAACAGCAGTAGTAAGTACTGGTCCTATTTGCCACATCTTATTAAAATTTATCAATTTTGTCAATCTGGACTGACGTAAACGTTGTTAGACTCTTCTTGTTAAAAAATATAGGATGTTTTGAAGTTTCATTCAGATGAGATTGAGAGGTTTAAATGATGGCGCGAATGTGATGGAAAACAAGAAATGAAAAATTAGTAGGAATCACGTAGCCCATTTGTTTAGAAATTAAGAACGCGATGGCGGCGCCTGTCGTGTTTTAAACGCTTCATGTTTGTACATGTAGTTAGCCAACGTCACGTTCTCCAAATATTGAATCTTTCGAATCCGGAAGTGGGATTTTTAACGTGCATTCATACCTGGCAAAGCTGGCAAAATGAGTTACAAACAATTAATACCATTTCTGGAAGGCCGTTTTTCTGAATGCCTTCAATATAGGTTATAATTTGTTACAAGAGGGAACTTTTAATTCCCTTATTTTGTAATTTTTTTTATAAATCGTAGGTAATTTGTATTTTTTTTTTTTTTTTTTCAGTTTACTACGACGCAAGATTATTGGCACCAAACATTGATGCTGTACATCTCCTCACCTTCGACCAGAAAACACCAGAACGTAACCCACAGGAAGCCGACTACCCAGCGCCCATTTACGATAGCTTCGGACGTGTTGCCCAAGACAACGTCGATGCCTCAGCCAGGTGAGAAATTTCACAATAATTAACTTCTATTAAACGCAAACCGTCCTCCAAATATCTAGTGTTTTATTGACCGTGAGAGATGTAGTTATAGCAACAGTGAAAAGTTACCAAAAATTCACTAGTTGTACCGTTTACCTAACCCAAAATTAATTCCCCTTCAATTAAAATATAACTCGACTTCCAAGCTTGCCAACCCCCAGAAATTCCCTAGAATTCTCACCTAACCAAGGAAATTCAAAAATATTCGTAAAGTATAAATTCTTCTTCAAGGTATTGGATCGAGAATGGCACACCAGGCTCTAAGATCGTTGTGGCAATCCCAGCCTTCGCTCGCACTTGGAAACTCACCTCGGACAGTCAAATATCAGGAGTACCACCCCTCGTAGCTGACGGTCCAGGCGCCGAAGGACCACACACCAGCATTCCAGGAGTTCTTTCTTACGCTGAAGTCTGCGCCAGACTGACAGAAAGCGCTGTAGGCCGTTTGAGACGCGTCGGCGACCCATCAAAGAAGTATGGCAGCTACGCCTTCCAACCTTACGACGAAAACACTGGCGCTGACGGAATTTGGGTTGGTTACGAGGACCCTGACACGGCTGGAAACAAGGCTGCCTATGCTAAAGCGAAAGGTTTGGGCGGTGTGGCCATCTACGACTTGTCCTTGGACGACTTCCGTGGTGTCTGCACTGGAGACAAATACCCTATAGTCAGGGGCGCCAAATACAAGCTGTAGAAAGTTACTAGAGACTGATCGGTGGACATTAAGAGAAGCCGAGGTGGCCACGTTCGATAGAACTGGTATTTAGATCGTGTTCAATTGTTTGGGAAGCTTCCAAGTTCCTTTTGTTTCATTTCCGCAGGTCTGTTTGCTTAAACAATTGGTGTCGTCTGGAAGAAAAATTGTTTTTCTCTCATTTTCGAGGGATTCCTAGTAGCTTTTCGATTTGCTAGTTGGCCACCGAGGTTTCATGCATTTGAATCGTATTTTTTTATATTCCTGAGCTATTTTTAACTCTTTTGTGTGTGCTGTTTCTGAGTCACTTGTCGAAGAAGAGTGTCGTATCAAGAACCATGTATCGAGAATAAAGATGAAACAGTGTTTGAAGATTTTTTTTTTTCTTTTTGGTTATCATTCCTGTACGCCATATTGAATCGCCATGAGACCTCGATCGGTCGGTAAGGAAGTGATCCAGAAAAGAGATACCGCTGTATGTATAGATATAATATATATTTCGTGCAGTCTATGAATTCGGATAAACACATTTGCTCGGGTGTGTACGAAAGGTTTCTTTGTAAATGGACTAGACTCGTTAAATATATCAAACGTTAGGAGTTATGGCACACGAGACACAGCTAATCCGTCGCCACTCTCACACATAGAAACGAATCGTTCCTGAAATCTGTTGTACATCCGTAATTATGTTTCCATTTCGTTTGTTCGACACAATCTTCGAACGGAAATCATTCTCGTGTTTCGTTCGAACTCACAACGCATCACCAAACATTCGTGCACAAACGTTGGTACAGTGAACGCGGTGTCGTAGACATTTTTCTTTCCATTTGGTTCCATTTTTCTGATTCGTTGTTCCACTAAAAAATAATTTTGTTAGAAAAATTAACACTTAGAATTTATTATTATTTTTTTTTTTTCAATATGAAATGTAAATATTAGTTTTGTAAAATTATAATTTGGTAATATTTTTTTTAATGTCGAGGAATTAGGTTAGGTTATAGAAAATTGTTTTAGTGGAATAATAAATCAGAAGCAGTTACAACAACACGAACACATCCTGCAGCATAATCATAATACTTAGAAAATACTGGGCATGGTAGTTGGAATTGCTTACACACTATAGTACAGTTAATATTTCGATATACACTTTAACAGGGGTAGGGCACTCGTTACATTATGGCGTATATAATGAAATATAATATATTATGTGGCGTTACAACGTACAATAACACAATAGTTATCCCTGATGCTTAATCCTAATCTACTCTGACCTCGGTCCTTCTGAAGTGTTACTTACGAACTCGTTCGTAAACTCTGAACACCGTTTTTTATTCTCGAAACTCAAAATTATTTTAATATCAATTTAATTATATAATTTGTGTGCCATAAATACACGAAAACATTAATTAATCACAAGGATCTCGATAGTAAAGTCGGTAGCTAAACTGCCTACAATTCCACAGATCCTCTGTTCGAATCCTTGAAATATAAAATTTGTTTTCACAAGTTTTTTCTTGCATTTAATTATCTCAAAAATTGAAGAAAAATCATGTTTTTAAAGTAAGATTAAAAAAAAGTTAAATTTGAGAAATTAAATATCCCAAAAAAATGTTTTTCGTGGATTTCCACCTGAAATTTCCAACAATATGGAACCCAAATTTGAAGAAAAATTAGTAGACGGAGGAAAAAATATAAAAAAAGGTGTAAAAAATGGAAATTGGAAAAATTTGATGGAGGTATCTGAATTACTACAGGGGTTTTTGAACTTTAAACAAATGTACTCTAAGGCGATTTTCCTGAGTTTTACGAACGAGTTCGTCGCGATCGAGGACGATCGAAGAATTCTAAGCAGGAACAGGATACACTCGACGAGATTACGTTGTTGAAAGCATATCTGTGACTAGTATCAGCTTACCATGAAGTCGGATAGTGAAAAAATAAGTACACGGAGCTCTCTGATGTGTGACTTTCTTCTATGCGTGAATACTGTGTGTGAAACGTTTTCCATCAAACATTTTGTTGGTGCTTCGTAATTGTTCGATTTTGGAAATGCAACGTTCGTTCGTGTCTGTGTTATTAAAGAAAAAAACTGAGAAGCAGCAACAAGGCTCGTCACACTCTATTGTATTTTTTATATTTTATTCTGCTGGGGATAAAATGTCTGCTGACTGCTGTTTACAACTGATCGACAGTGATCTAATAGGTGAATAAATTATTTCGCGAACCTCTTTCTTCTTTTTTACCAGAAATTAATTCTTGTCTGATTTTATTTTTAAATACTTTTCCTGTTTCTTTTTTTCTATTTAGAAATGCTGGAATGAAAATCTTTAACGTTTATATATTTCTTTGGTTCAACGATGCAAGCGTACAGAGTTTCTGAAGGTATGAAACGAGCTGTCGAGATGGCGCCACTGTTTCCTTAATGTTTTAGATTTTTTCGTAATATTTATAGGGATTCGTAGTATTTTTAGTTGCAATGTTTAGCTACGATTTTTTAGTTATTTTTTACTTTAATTCTATTCTAATTATTTTGCTTGTTTAAATTAAAACAATTTGTTGGATACCTTCAGAAACTTCATGTACTTACAAATGCATATCAAGTAAATGCAATTTACACAATTGGTCAACTCTTCAGATAAAATATCGCATTATTAAATGCAATGACAATCATCGATAACATTTCTTTGAATAATTTTTCTTTTTCTTTTTTCAAACTTCCATAGATATAATTAGTTATAACTGCGTATCTCTTGCAAGTATAACAAAACAAGTATTAACAATTTGTATCGTTGGTACGAAAAGAAAATTGAGGGGCAAGAATTTTTTTTAGAATTTTACACAAGTAGAGAAGAAATGAAATGATCAATTTTATTAGTTGAATGTTTCTTGGGGACGGAATTAGTTGTAAAATACAAGCGTGTAGATGTTAGAATTTTCGATTGCGATTTTTAATTCGGTTCGGTGGTGCAGTGAGATTTTTTTAAATCATGAAATATAAAAATAAGAAATTGTCACCGCGAACAAATTTTATTCTGAACAAAAATTTTTCGATTCCCATTTTATACTAAAGAAAAAAATTGTCCAATATTGTAATATCGATAGAGAATATTGCAATTAAAAAGAAATTTTTTTTTTTTTGCCAGTTTTGTTTCTTCATTTTACGGTTATGACAAAGAATTTTCATTTCGTTGCAGGAAAATGAAATTTGGAAATTTCCGCGACCGACTAACGAAAGAGGACCCCTATTGGTTCTGTACTTTTCACGCTTTGCAGGCTACTCGATTTTTCTCATCGATTTCGAATGATATCCGATATCTTCCATCGAACAGTTCACTGCTAATTAATCGACCAATCAAGCACCTGTCACGATTCCATTCGTCAACAATATTTTTCCCGACCTAACCTCTCTTTATTTAAATATATCTTTCGGTTATCAGCTATTGCACGATACGAAACATGTAAGCTCATTAAAAATCCATCACGTTAGAAATATTTAACTGAATATAAATTCCACCAAGAAAAAAACAACGAACAACTTGTACAAGTCAGTGCAAAATTAGTAAAAAAAAAAAAAAAAGAAAGAAAGAAAAAAACAACGACAACGAAGAAAAGACGTGTATAATAAATGCATAAATAAATGGCTATACGATAAATCATTTTGCAAGCAGAAGATCGATCATAGTAGTTCCTCATCATCGTCTCGGATATCATCGGACTATGACTTACATGAACAGTCTACCTTAAAAACGATATAAATACCGATCTTCCCACTTTGGGTGGCGATTTTATCAAACACAACAAGCGATCGATAGTACTAAGACTCATGTCACACTGAACGAAGAACTTTCTTATTATTACTGAAACACGTGTCACGTGACTGGACACGTGTTTGTGCGGTCGCCATATTGGAAATCGATAGGGTCATCGGTTTCGAGCTGGTGCTCGAGAGGAGGGCTTCGATTCTGGTAAAAAGTCTAACATAATTAACTTCTTCAATTATACTTCTACCAAGCAAAAGTGAAGCTTCAAATTGTATACAATATATACGCATCGCTCTACGGTCCTATATAGTATTTTAGGTTAGGACACTTTTCTTTGATTCTCATCATTAACCTAATTCTAACTTTATAATTGGCCCATCGACAGACAAAGATTTCTCATGAATCCTTAGATCTCCCACCAATTTACTCTAACCTCTCCAAGAAGCTTCACTTTTCTAGGGAAAAACTACAATTTCGGTATATTTGGTCATCAAAGCACAATTAGATGCTCTGAGAAAGGCTTCCAATTCTTCCGAGTTTACCAACCTCCACCAGAACCAATCGAATCCTGCCTAACACCTTTCCATGTTTCCGGAACAGCGCCCCAGATTGCGCCACGGTCGTACAAAATCTTCTTACCCACGGGGTTCCACCTATGTCGGCCCACTACAAACGAGCACCAGCCTCTTCAGCTTCTCCCCACAACCGTCTACGTGAGTCTCTACATGACAGAACACCGTGTGACGTTGTACCTAGTATCTTGGTCCACATTGTTCACGCTGAGTACGCGCAGCAGCCTCTCCGTGTCCTTGCACGCGTGCCTGCTGGCCTGCTGCTGCTTCATCAGCATCATCGGCGTCTTCTTCTTCCTCCTCTTCTTGGTCTGCGGCAGGGTCAGGTCCAGCATCTGCACGAACATCAACCGGATGGACCAACCGGTCTCCTCGTGCTCGTCGACCTTGTACCCGGACTTTTTGGCCTTCTGCAGGGTCTGAAAAGCGTCGCTCATAGGAACTAGCTTCCCTGGCTGGCCGAAGGAGTCGTGGACTCGAACCGGACGAGCTAGGGACGATCTCTTCTTGGCTGGTGTCAGAGGCAGAGGTTGGTTCTTCATCGATCTGGCCAGATTGGTGCTCTTGGAGTTCCTCAGGGCCCTGGACTCGTCCAGACGACCGAAAATCTTGGCGTTCTCTTTCAGTGACGAGGAATTGATGGAGTTGGTCACTCGGTAGTTGTTAATGCCGGTCTTCGCGATCAGATTATTGTTCTTCGTGTTCTTAACTAGCTTTTGGTTGTTATTAGTAGTGACGCTGGGATTGTTGTTGTTGTTGTTACTAACGCTGTTGGCAACAGTGGTCACGTGGCGACACTGCTCGGCACACTGAAGGCAGTCGTAGTACTTCTCGACCACGCTACGACGCGCTGAAGCGGAGAATCGTTCACGTAGGTTCGCACGATTCTGACGCTCGCCCAGTTGGCGAGGCTGTTGTCACACCTCCTGGAGATATTTCAACGGACACAGGGTTTCCTTGTAGAGTACCTCTCCCTCTTTGCCCGTGTGGTCCGCCGATCTGACGTCCGCGGCGCAGCGAACCATCGCAACGCCATCTACCTCTTCGCCAACTTGGATCACGATCTAGGGAAAAAAGTTTTCTAAGTAGATGGCATTAACGTTACGAAGTAATTATTGTAAGCGAAATTTGAACATTTATCGGATTACCTGATCACGCAACAGAGTGGTTTGATCAGTTAGCTGTAGATTTCGGGTAACCTGAAGCGTCTTCTGCCCGGACTCGACTCGCATAACGTATGCACTAGGGAAATAGCCTACTCGGCCACCCAAACACTTTCCTTTCCACCAGTCCTTCTCCGACTTGTCGATCACCGTCACCTTGTAACCAGCTCTGAGACAAAGTAAAATTTTAATTGTTACTAGAAATACCAACCCCAAAACAATTCTCTCAGTTTACCACCCTTCGCCCTAACCTAGTAACGAAATAAAAATAATAAAAAATTCTTCAGAGCTACATCTTTATTTTTAAAATATCAAAACCAGTTTCTTCCTAATTCCAGAAGCTCGTTAAATGTTTACTTTAGGTCCAGCTCGTCCCGATGTCTGGCTTCGAAGTTATACAGGACCACATAGAGGTTATTAGGGGGTAGAACACGTTTCCCAGGTTGATTCGTGTGATTCTGATTGTTGGTGTGCGGCGAGGGGCAGGGGGAGGTGCTCGCAGATGAATAGGATTTTTCATTTTCGTCCGGCAGCTCCATGCTGGACATCCTGATGGCACCTCTGATGTGCTTGGGGACCCCATGGCCCTGGCCTGGACTGCATGGCGCTGCAATCGCAATTCCCCCGATCGTCAATAGGGATATTCGTAATTTTTACCAGATTGAAGATCAGTAGAGGCTAGTTTACCATAAACTATCCGCTGTCCAAGGGTTAAATGAGTCTACTCACATAATCTGTTAATGCTTCCACTGTCAGAGTGTCTGGGTGGCGTGGACTCCCTCTGGCCAACGGCATAGTAATCTCGAGGGCGATGTCGAACGTGAGCAGTGCCTTCTGGGGAATCCAGGCTGAGACTCTTCATCCTTAGGTTTAGTCTCTCGCGTCTACGTTGTGGACTATGCGGCGCTTCATGTTCCATAATGAGCGATCATAGCAAGTTAGCCTTTGAGGTTAGCTCGTTGCTCGACATTGACGCCATTTTTTAAAGCAGTGTTATTTTTTCTTTCCTTTTTTTTTTTGTGTGAGACAGTTGCGGTAGATAGAAATTAGACAGAGTTTGGTTGCAGGAAGGCACAAACGTCTTAGAAAGATGTCTACCTACCCCTTTCTTTCTTTTTTTTTTTTTTGAGGTTACGTTGCGTTTTTTTTTTAACTCGTCGTAATCAGAGCTTTTTTCTTATTATATAGAGAGAAATTTGGAAGTTGACAGTGGATCGGTTAGAGTGGAGACAAGAAGAAGCTTCAGAAATTTCTACGACTTTGCAAAAGCACGAGTTTGGAAGATACTGAAAAATATAGTAAAGCAAATCGTGGGATTGAAATGAACCGAAATCATAAAAAATAAAATTCTAGAATCTTTCTGCGAATACTACACAATTCAAAGAATTCAATTAGTAATAAAAAGTTTATGAAAAGTAAAAAAAAAAAAAGATGCACGCTTTCCAACAATATTTCGGTGAATCGGAAATTGCTCCGATAGAAGTATAATTCACTCGTCAATATGCGTGCAAAACAATTGCAATAGGCATACATATACACACACATATACAAATGCAGGTTCATATATATTTTTATTAATTCCCAGTGGAAATGGCAGTAACGAGTTTTATTATTTCTTTTTTTTCTTTTTTATCCTTGCAAAAATACCCGGCTGGCGTCAACGTCGAGACCGGAAGTGAACACATACAACGAGACAGGAACACCATATAGATATACGGTTACACCACGAATGCACACAGAGAAAGTTTTTCTCTCGCCAGGCGACAAATTCAACCAATGTACAAGATTTTTTTTTTACACACAGAAAAAGAGAGTTCACAGGAAGATTAAAAAAAAAAAAAAAAAAAAAAAAAAAAAAAAAAAAAAAAATAAAAAAAAAAAAAAAAAAAAAAACGAATGAGAAAAAGAGAAAAAAATGGGACACGACTCGCGCACGAACAAGTGAAAGTAAAAGGGTTCGCAGGAGAGAACATTTTTATTTACAGTATTTACATGGTTTCTCCTTTGCATTTTTGTCTTCCTTTTCTATTTTTTTTTTTTTTTTTGGTTTCTAGATGGATTTTGAGTTCGCTTTTGATATGTGGTCTCACGTAACGTGTTGTGTAATTCGTGTTTTCTCCTTCATTTTCGTTCTTCCCCTTTTGTTTGAAACATTTTTTTGATTTCTTAATTTTTTGTTTGTTTTCGAGGAGGCAATTGAAATTGAAATGGATCACACCAGATGGTAAAAAAGGAAAACTGGGAGATTAACGTGTGAAATAATGTTTAATAAATTGAATTTGAATAATATACATTTTTTTCGCTAATTTCTTTTTTTTTTTTAGATCTGTATCCTCGTGGTTCGACAAAACAATCCCAGATTTGATAATTATATTAAGTAATTTGGTTTCAAAAGAAACTATGCTAAAGTAATAATTATTTTAAGGTGCGTTTATTTATGATTCGAAATCGCTTTAAAATAGTATTGTGCTGGATCCTTACCTTTGTGGCATAGTCTTTTTTGAAACAACCTGTATGTAAATAATAAAAGTCCTGCAAATAATTGCACCGATTTAGGTATTTTGGGGATTTTTTTTATAATTTGGTCATGCTGAATTTAAGAAGAATTATTTCATGAACTACGCACATAGTTTCTGACAACAGGAATTGAGCATACGATTAATTCGGCAATTCTGTAATTCAGCAATTCCAAATGTTTTTCATTTCCAACTACTTTTCATTGATACTGAGATAAAAAAATTGATCCAACTTATGCTATCAAATTGAGCAAAACTGTAATCGCAATTCCACGTCTTTAACGTAGCAATTCCAATTTAATTTGTGACTCCACGAAAAGAGCAAAAAGGGTAGGATTGTGGAAATGAATAATAAATTCCTCCATCTAATACTGGTTGAATGGATGAACAATAAATTTGCAATTCCACTTTCTACAATACTCTCAATTTCAAGCATCGTTCCTGTCGTTACATTAAAAATATTTGATCGTAAAAACGTACAGAAGATAATCGAAGAGAGCTTCATGCGAAATTCCAACCGTCTTCCTTGATTCGCCTGTTTAAACAAAAGAACAACCTAAAACTTCGATCAATCTTCATTTTCATTTCGAAATCGAAGCATCACAGAGTAATATTCTTCGGCAATTCCAGAGTTCCTCCTTAGCCTCACACGAAGCAACACTCAAACAAATCCAAAGCAACTAATCGATACTTCCACCCCCTTCGGAAGTCGCAGTTCCACACAACTTCCTCCGCAATTCCAGATCGATCAGAACGAACAACACTCGATTCATAAACGAAGACTATGCACATAAATCTTTGTCACCAGATCGAATAACACCAGCAATTCCACCCTTTAGCCTAGCAATTCCACGTTTTCCACCCCTTAAAAGTGTCCGTTCACCATTCACCCATTAAAACGGTCCAAAGTAGATAAATCTGGACCTCGAATCGCTCGATTTTCGTCTTCGTCGATTCGAAATCCATTTTTTCGAGTCGTAGAGTGCTCGAGGAGTCGTTGAACGCGTCTCGATGCTCGTTCAATTCCCAGGTCATCGTTTTCTGATGGCGCGGCGGAAAAATGGTTCCTGTTTCTTCGGTGCCGAGGTCGAGGGTGCCTCCTGAGCCATCAACACCAGTGGCTGTCCGAAAGGCCTGGTTCCAGACATCGATCCGCCGCTGCCTCGTCCTGATCAATGGAATTGCAACAATTCCATGATGATTCAGTGTCTTTCTTTTCCTTTTCCCACACTCCAAACAAGGTTCTTTCTCTCTCAACAAAAGCTGTCAAATCTGGGCTCGGTGTTATTTGTTAGTCGCTGCAACTCCATGGAATTTCACCGTGAAACGACAGTCGTGCCAAGTGTCGATGCTTCCTCAGCGCTCCAACGCTCGGTACTGGTCTCTTTCTCCCTTAACTCCTCTTTTTTTTTTTTAATCGCGAGACCATTTGGAATTGCGCGTTTAGGCTCCGTAATAATTTAGGTTAGTTTTTGGCGCTTGTTTCAATTAGTTCTCCCGCTGTTAAGTTTGCGATTTCAGAGGCTGGGAATTGTCGACAGTTCTTGTCGCTTTTGGGAAGATGTTCAAGCAGTTTGGGACTGTTGGTTTTATTAGTTCTTTTTTTTTTCGTGGAATTGTCACACGATCGACTAACTTGAGCTGCTCTTTTTTGTGGTTCCTTTGTTATTTAACCTCACACTGGTGAGCCGGCAATGGTTAAAAGAAGCTTCCACGAGATTTCTCTCGCGGAAAAGCGGGGAAATTTTTGTACTTCGTCGAGGAAATGCCAGAGAGCGGATTTGGGATCGTAGATCCTTAAATCGCGCCGCTTCAAGAGCCCTCAAAGGACTTTTTACGATCTTCTGGAAGATAATCCGAGACCTCTTCGAAGTTTTTGCACGTCAACACATTTCACGATGATAAAATAATAAAAATATTAATTAAAAAATATTTCTGTTCATGATTCTAAAAAGTTACCGCACTATAAGTGTCACTAGCAGTGGTACAAACAATAATCGACCAATTTAAATATTAATCGGAGGTTGTCAAACGGTTTTAGGAGCTTCAATAATGTTTTAGTTAAAAAATTTCGAACATGAGATCTAAAAATTCGAATGGAAATGCAATTCGATGATCTCAAGAAAATAAATGATGCTGGTCAATGGTTAAACCCATCACTACGCATGGGGAATCCCTTATTTTCATTCCCTGAGCGTCGAGTTAGAATAAAGAAAAAGTAAAGATGGCGCGCGGGTAAAGAGGAAGAATGAAGATGAAGTAGGAGAAGTAGAAAGTGAGACAGAAAAGATTGGACAGACGATAAAGAAAGAAAAAAGTGGCAAAGTTACGAGTCATGTCCCTGAAGAAGAGTATTTTTCTGTTGATTAAAAAAATAAAAAAGAGAATAGGGTTACGTGCCACCTTGAAGCAGAGATTGCTTAAGTATTATTGCATTGGTCAATGGAGTCTCTTCACTAGTGCATCATCTACTTCATACACTTTTTTTTATTAAATAAACTTCCTTATACTACTTTAGAATCAATAATATCTATTTAACTTCGTACAGAAGTGATTAAAAATTTTTTAATAAACTCTTACATTGTATCTGGTATTTAATAAAAAATCTCAAACTCAGAAGAACCTTTATCAGACTTTCCTAACTGAAATAGATTGAACAGAGTATTAAACCAAAAAATGCACTGCATTTTAGGAAACACTGTTTAAACTTTCTCTTTAAAATCTAACCTAATCACAAGTAGCCTAACTACTGTACCCTCTACAATCAGTCTTTAAAATACAGTCACTTATTTCTCCAGAATCTTTTAAAAAATAACTCAAACCCATTCCCAACCTTATAATAAATGTTCCCTACTGTAGACAGAAACTTTGAGAATCCACAATATATCGCAGCCTCGCTAACCTATAATCCAACCTATTGAAACATCACAATCACTGTACCCCCTGAAATCAATATTTCAAATACAATCTTATTTTCCCAGTAACTTTGAAAAATAATTCAAGTCCATTCTCACACCCTGGAACAAATGTTCCCAACACTACGCAGAGACTTTTCAGAATCTACAATTTACTGCAGCCTCACTAACTCCATCCATTTGTCAGCAATTTCCTCTGCACAGTAGGATGCACCCTGAAGAGCACTCCAGCCACTTTTTCAAAGAAACAGAGAATTGTATTTCTCCCAGATAGAGGTGGAACTCTGCTTCAAGGTTAAGAGGAATCGGTGCTGTGCCTTACCAGAGGTGGACGAGGAACAGGGGTGGGAGGAGGCCCTCGCTGACGAAGGTGCTGGAGGATGATCTGCTGTGGGAGGCGTAGGTGGTGAGTTTGTCGAGTTTCCACGGATCTCGCCTGCCTGCTTCAGCACCTGGTATATGGCGTCCACGTCTGCCCACACGGGATAGAGAGACAGCAATGCAAAAGCACACGAGAGACATCACACTAGGTGCTTTCTTCTCATTTAATTTTTTTTTTCTTCTGTTCTTTTGTTCGGTTCAGTTCTTTTTTCCTTTCTTTTATCCTCAACTCTTCGACTGGAAGCACCAGTTCCTTGCGCAGCAAGTGTCTTTAGTTGCTCTTTATGGGGGATATTATATGGGTGATGGCTTATTTTTATATCTCCTTGAATTTATGGGACGCGTCGATGCGGTGGAAGAAGTATTGCAAGAAAGTGATCAGAAAATAATATACTCGGTGAGTGACACGTGTGAATGTAAAGACACTTGTTGCTCATTGGAACTATACTTCTCATCGCGAGCTGGGCCTCATTGTTGTACACTGACAGTGCGTTAGTGTCACTTGTTCAGAGTTACTGGGGTTCATTTTTTTTTTTTTTTGCAATATATTGAACAATAAAAAATACAGTATTAAAGAAAGGAACAATATTTATAAGATCCATAAGAGAAAAAAACATGTCTCCACCGGTAGTATAGTTCAGTTTGACGTTATTCGAAAGCAACATGGAACATTGCAGGGTGGCAATGAGGGGAGGGAGGGTAACAAAACTGCCATCGATCGTTTAGAGGATTTCACTCCGACGATTAATTGAAATAAATCGGGTTTAAAAGATCAGGGCCATGCGACGAGCCACCGTTTAATTTGAGGTTAACCAGAGGGGGGCCCCCAAACATTTTTTGCCAATACCAATCCTTTTAAATAAGAAACTATTGTAATAAAACTATCCCAAAACCATTGAAATATTTTTTAAATTTTTATTCAGGTCTACTTTCTCGATATTAAAGCTTCTATTTCGAGGAGAGACCAGTTGAACGGAAGCCAAGAGCCTCCAAACGATCGACTTCTCAGCTTCAGTGACTCTGAACAGGGACAACCACGACACTGAGCCACACAAAACACCGAGTACACCATAGAGAAAAGATTGTTCCTTTTTGTAAAAAGCCTGTTCAGGCGACCGAGAGACGAGGGAAGAGAAAGCTGAGGGGTGAATGATCCGATTAATTGGTTAATCGCGATGGACTGTGATGCACACCGTGATCTCTGACCCTTTCGTGCCTTGTATATCGATGATCATGATCAGGAAAGTCGATCGAGGTGAAAATATGAGGAGCAGAGAGCTTCGTGCAGAGTTGATCCTTCGCTTAATTCCGGTTCATTCTGGCTGATGGATCGATCGATACTCCTGATGACAAGACTGATCCCTCAGAGACTGCTCGAACACCGATTTCTCGGTACGGTACTTTTTTTTTACTAACTTTTCCTAACCTCAATTGTTAACCTTTGAAATTAACCTCGTATTGGTTTCCACGTCGTCAGGCTTAAACTTTAATAAAGCTTCATCAATTTCACGCAATCTGTTTCATCTAACCAATCTCAATCCCGGATCGATCGTCCGCCTTACCCTATGGCCCACAACTTTCGGCCAACTTTTTCCCTGCAACTTTTCCCCTAACAAAAGCAACACCCACCCTCGATAAACTAAAAATAATAGTCTGTGCCAATTATTGAACACCGGCAACACCGAAGTTATCAAAATTAGCAGAAAATAGATCAGTCTGGCTCGTCGAAGTATCGATCGTCCTCGACAACGAGAGAAAGAGACAGAGAGAGAAAGAGAGAAAAAAGGGGGAAAGCCTCGTTTAATTGCGAGGCAAGGGGATCAGAAAACTCGTTTTGTCACAATTACACTTCAAACTGGTTCGTACTTACTGTGCTCTGCGGCTGGGGCCTCATCCACCTGGGCCTGGGTCTTCTGTCGGCGAAGAAGAGGAATACCAACGCCCTTTTTTGGCGCCAGGCTGGGACACATGGCCGGTTGCACCAGGTTGATGCAGTCTGTGTGAGCGTTTGCCTTGCAGCCACGACACCTGACGCCCTGGCGACTGTGGCCACGCAATACCTGGCCACATGCATCGCAGGGAGTGATCTTCCTGTATGTGTACTCACGCCAAGAGTGGCCACCCTCTGATTCTAGGCTTTTTCTAGAAAAAGAAGGGTTTTTTGGTTGTTTTATTAATGGTATTGTTATTTAGAGTAAATAGGTTAATGTTAGGGTATCAGAGGTAGAGATAAAAATTGGGGGTTTTGGTTATGGTGTTATGGACATTCCTGGGAAAGTTGATTTTAGGTTATGGCGTTAGGGGTACTCATGGAAAAGAGGATTTCTGGATTTAGTGATGAAAGTAATTTCAGAAATTATTATTTGGGATTTTAATATTGAGGGTACTCTTGGAATTGGTGGCCTTTTGGTTAAGGTGTGATGGATAACCTTGAAAAAAGAGATTTCTGGTTTTAGTAGTGAAGATCTTTTGGATTTTAGTATGGAGGGTACTCTTGGAATAAATTGTGGTTATGGTGTTAAAGCTTTTCCTGTGAAAGGGGATTTTTGGTCGTGGATTCTTGGAACAAAGAATTTTTGGTTTTAATAATGAAGGTATTTCTGCAAGTAATCATTTTGAATTCTAGAATTGGGAGTGCACTTGAGATAAATGAATTGTTTCATTAATATTTTAATAAATAAATTCCCAGGTAAAGCTTCAAATCAAATTTAGCAATATTTTTGGTGGAATTTGTATGAAATTTGGTAATTATTTGAAGCACCAGTGATTGAATTATACTTTTGAATAATTAAAAATAATTTCAGTGACTGTTAGTGGCAATCTCACCTAGACATGGCGACGACTGTAGAAACAGCATGGTACATCGCCTGTTTCCCTCTGTGTTAGTGTAGCATTCACAAAACAACAATTCTGGTTATTCGAAAACAACACTTAACAAATAGAGTCAATCTAAAAACCAGTAAAAAGAAAAAAAAAATAATCTTTGTTAAAGGAGACATTCTTTCTTTGAGGTCCATTTTCATTGCAAGTGTAAAGCTACTGACTTGTCAGCTGTTGGAGGAGTGGTAGGTGAACTCGTCTTCAAGCTCTTGAACGCTTTCAACCATTTGTGCTTGGTACTTCCGGTCGAGCCATTCGACATCTTCCGGCTGCTCACCCCATCCGGTTGACCGGCTTCCCCAGCCCCGAACAGCTCCTTCTGGAAATCGAAGAGAACGTCAAATGAAATATCTGCTCCGGTCGACTGGAAAATGCTCAAATGGATTCAATTTTCCCCTAGTGCTAATAATTCCCTAAAGACTATTCCCCTTATAATCTCTCTGAAATTATGATCGCTGCCATTGTGAAATTAACCAACTGAACTAATTTGCTTCCATTACTAAATTAAAACCAGCTCTATTCGCAATTGCAATAATTTAAGGAGCAATAGTTTATTGAATTTTTTTTTTTTCATTTTTTTAAATTAATCTTTTCTCATTTTTTTTTTAATTAAAATAATTTTCTTGTTCAAAGGTATAGCAATAATTGAAAACATGAATATGTGAATCGAACAATAGAGGTTATTGTATCGTTGAATACAAAGTATTGGAAACTTGCTGTTTTGTTTTCTATCTTGTGACACGTCCAACTTCGGGACAGAGTAATCGCGGTGGAAATAGTCGAGTTTCTGCACGAGTTGTTTGACGGCTCGTGCACGACCGGCTCATAAATAGATATCCAATGAAAGAGGAAGACATAACGGTTTTAATGCGACGAAGGAGCCGGAATTAATTGGATTCTATTGGGACCATCTGATGGCTCATCGTGATTAAAATCTATGAAACAATTTTCCGACAATTTTTTTCTTCGATAATTTAAAATTTTCAAACGATTTTATTAAACTAATACCATCCTAGTTTACTCGTTAACTAACTGACTGACGATTAAAAATCACTAACAGTTATTGGTTAATTTTGTTAAGATCTCTAAATAAATGTATTTATTATTCCAATTAATGCTATTGTAAATTTAATCAAAGCTACCGTATCGGAAATAATTTCCAATTAAAATTAAGACGACTATTAATAATATTGCCTCAGCTGAGATTGTTATCGATCCCAGACAGACCATTGTGTGTATCACTATATCGCGCGTTAGGTATATTGTATGGGCTTCATTCATAAAGAGACTAAAGGTGCATCGACCAGCAAACCAAACTGCACCCAACATTGCCTCACAATGTACTATTCAACAGCCTCCAGAATATAATCGTAGAACACATAATTGTTATAAAATCAGTAACCAAACAGTCTCCATAAAACCAACACACTGTCACTTAACAATTCCACCCATGGTCCTTATAAAAAAAAATAAATCACAAAATTCCTTCCAACGTATTTCCAGCGTGACAGCATAACCATTTCCACTCACGCAACCCCATAAAATCGCATAAAGCACCAGGCGCGCAAAGTGGCCCTCGAAGAGTCCATTCTGCCAGGCAGAAAAAGGTCTCCTCTAGTCTAGCGATTCATTCAATCACGTTTCTCCCTCAACACGTGCCTGAGAACATGTCTTCCACGTGTGTCACCTAGCCACAGACAGTCCACCCTGTCGCCCCCCGAACACCATGCGTCACGTGTCCAAACACCATGCAGCAGCTGGCCCAGAGGGGACACTATCGTCACCTGACCTAACTCTCAACCGGACTATCGTCCTCCACTGAGTATCACAGGCTTCACGGTCACAAATTTTGGTCAAACACCACGAGACACGCTGTCTATTGGCATCCAGGACCGAGGAAGAACCGATAGACGTCACCGGGAAGCGCATAGCAACGGACGCTGGCTGGCCGCGGACAGGAGCGCGAGGATTCGCGAGCATAAAAGCACTCTGCGTCGCGAGGAATGCTTCGATTGCCGTCTGTTTCCGCAGAAGTGATCACGGTGACCTGGATTCGCGATAGAAAGCGAAAGGGAGCAGGTGATCCAGGTGTTCAAGTGGGATACTAACGACTCGTGTGCGCAGCGTTGTCCAGCCCATTTTGCCGAGGACTAGTCTGGCTCCTCCTGCCACCCTGACCTAGGAGAGCGGACTCGAGGCCAGGAATGGATTTTCAGACGTTCGCGTCGGAGGGTGACCCAGTTGTGAGGGCGCATGTCGCGCGATTGCGCGCCGTATTTATTTGGCCTCCGCGTGAGGCAGCCTTGTTTCCTCGGCGCGTACTGTTTACGCGCCCGACGCTTTCGGTTTCCCGGTCTACCTCCGGGCCACCTTTCGACATTTTTTTTAATGATGTCCGTGGAAAAGGACTTCGGGAGAGTTGAGATAATTTCGCTAATTGGGGTACCCTGTTTTGGTACCTTGGTTGATTGGGGTGGGCTCGTTTCTTGATTGGGCGAGTTTTTAGAGGTTCCGGAGAAGTTTTGGTTGTTATAGAAGTCTTGAAGGACTTCGGGATTGCTTGGAATTCGAGTGTTTAATGTTTGGAGATATTTGGAACGATTTTGGTAATTGGAATACCCTTGTTCGATTTTTTGTTGACTTCACCTTTTGTTTTTTTATTTTTTAAACTGGTTCTGGTTATTATGGGAGTTCCGAAAGATTGCGATAGGAGTTGGGAATATTTTGTGGGGCGTAGGATTATTTTTATCATCGGGGTACCATGTATGGTTAACGTGATTGGGGTAGGGATTTAATTTTTTTAAGGGTTCTAGAATTGATTGGAACGAAAGATTTGAATTTTTAAAGATACTTGGAACATTTCTGACGATCGATAGATATTTTCTTATCGGTGTCTTCTTGCTCCCCTTTTCAGTACTTTGATCCTTTCTTAGGTTATAAAAGTTTCAGATCAGTTTTGGTATTCCGAGGGAATTCCGATGCGACTGCTTTTCAAGTATTCAAGAAACGATTAGAGATCGAAAAATTCTTGAATACTTTAGTTCCACGAGAATGTGGATTTAATTGAAACTTTTTCCACCGCGTTCGAAGAAGTGGAACAATTTTTACCAATTCATTGGAGCGATATCGATCAGGTTCGGTTTTTGAATATTTCAATAAAATGTTTCCAGTTGAACCGTGTATAAAAAAAAAAGAAGAAAAATGGTAGAAAATGTCCGGAGTATTTTTTTTAATACGTTAGTTATTATATTAGCTTCAGTATTATTTACAGGTAACAAAAACGGACTTCTTTTTCCATTTTTGCGAAGTAGTTGAGGTTAGGTGAAAGTCTAATGAAAAGTAAATTGCTAGGATGGATCAAAGCGGCCAGTTATCGATACTTGGACAGCCTGTTCCATGGACACCCGTATCTGGTGGTCGCTGACAGGTCCATTAGGACGTGTCTTGTTGAAAATTTTAGCAGGACTTGGCCCCAATATCGATCCCACGCCGGTGAAAGCGCGTTAACTAAACGAGCTCGCTTCAATCTACAATCTGCATGCCTACGTGCCCAACTCTAACGATCTATGGGATCGCTATGGCTCTTCCATTAACCTACAATAGTGGCCAATAAAATTGCTACACTTCTGAAGAACACAGCTTGTCGAATATTTATAGATACACAGCAAACTTTGTAGTCATACTAAATTGTATCAACGTGGTCTTTTAACAGTTTCGAATAATTCTAGTCTATCTGAACTGCTGAGTCACCTTTTGTTTTCAAGATTTGAACTGAATTTAGTTGCACTTCAAAGCGTTGGAAGAAAATCATCGCTAAAAACCGCATGCATTTATTGGCCAACCTAATACATCAATTGTTTCACAGTTATGTATGATTGTCAGTTTTGGAAAAGCATTCAACCTAGCATCATCATAATTATAATCCTAGATAGCTTAGAAAATATTAATATTACATCCACCACGTTCCTCTAGCCTTGTTCAAATCGATCACCACTTATACCCATCACTACAAAAAATTTAAAAGTTGAGAAATCGCGAGTAATTCAAATCAGTTGCGAATAAATTTTATGATTCAAAGCGTTGGCAATTTTTTGAAGGAAGAATACAAAAATTATTCGAGAGATGGTAAAACAAAGAATCGTTAAGAGCAATGCTGAATACGTTGTGCTAATATTTTGTACAAGAAAGTTAACGTCAAGAAATAATATTATTCGCATTAACATTTGCATGTTTTTGTATTTAAATGTCTAATATCTTGGTTATGCGTTGCTCTTCCCTTCCGACTAAAGTCTTCTCCATTCCCTTCCAAGTTTCCCTTCCACGTCCTCAATTCTTCGTCTATCTTATTATTCATACATTCACAGTTCCACATGTGTGGCCACAAGTCCTGTTCCGTACCACAAATTTCACAATTCTCGTACTCTTTGCTCCTATAGCTGGTGTTTCCAACATTTCCATGCATCAACCGTGCCCATTACTCTTTGTCTTTCAATTTAATATTCCACTTGGCCCAAATTTCTTTGGGGTGATCTAATGCATAAGATACAAACCGGAAACTGATTCAAAACTTTTGACTGATAGTGTACTTGAAGCAAAAGCCTGGATCAGCCTCCATTTGGTATTCGGAGTTCTCAGTGTGGCAGCTGAAGGATCGAGACACGTCGTATCCAGGAATTTAGCGAATGCTCGAGTGGAACGCTCGAATCAGGCCAATCGTCCTCGACGAGAACGGTGCATTCGATGCGCGAGCACATGCACGTGTTTCAAAGTCGTATGCAAATCAATATTATTGAATAGAGCTGCACGCTTAACGTGTCTGTCTCCGATTCTCGGATGGAAAAAAAAAACAGACCAGTTCCTCTTCACGCTACCCCATCGTTTCTTTCTCGTTTTTTCATCCCGTCCCATCCGTTTCTCTCTTTGTCACCATTCGCCGTTGACAGACGTATTAGATTTCAATGATTTTCATTCAAAATAATTGAAATCGATCAATTCGTGTAGGTTAGGTTTGACGTAATTTATATCAATTCATATTTAAGTCCAATAGAAAGATTTTATGTTTGTTCGATTTTAGTGTAATTAAATGTTGCGCGATTAAAAATATCGAAATAAAGGGGAAATTATATTTTTCATAAAGAAATTTGTCTTCAAATTTAGGTAGGTCTAGTTAAAATAGTTTACATAAATACAAAGAGGACTGTAGCCTTAGTAATTGTTGGTTCATCAAGTTGGATACTAATTGAGGTTAGACACCTGACAAAAATAAAAAAATAAAAAAAATGCTAATACTATTTCGGTACAATTGTCGTATGTACGATTTGGTTTGGATTAGACACGGGCTAAGACTCAGTTAGGTCTCCATTAGCCACGCTACATCCAGGGATGAGTATGACTTAAGCCGGGAATTAGTCTGGGTTAAGTCTGCATTAGACTTATTTAAATCTAGGTTATGTCAGCACTGACTTTCAACATCCTTTCCCCTCTAAAATAATTTCATACATACTCTAACGCACGATGTCTAATCACCCCAATATTTTTACGAATATTTAATACGAATATTTTTCCCTTTATATTTTTAATATTTTTAATATAAATAGGAATATTTTTCCCTTTATATTTTTAATATTTTTAATATAAATAGGAATATTTTTCCCTTTTAAAAAAAAATTGCAACAAAACGTCGTATCATTTTTTGTAACGGCTTTTCTTCTTTTCTTCCACCAATTTTCATTTATCCTTGTTCAAACAAATCTTTAAAAATATCGTGAATATTTTATTACTGTTAAAAATTCCTTGTCATAACCTATACCACTTCTGGTATTTTTACGTTTGAAAACTTTTGACCGTGATTCAAGTATCGACAGATGCGTGTCAAAGCATTCGAGCTCGCTGAGCCGAGCGTTACTCGAAGCACGTACGGTTCTCCTGTTCGAGTTATTTTCGCGACGCGGAAAGGGTATCATAGATTTACGACTTTTTGACTCTCGGGCTCGTTTCGGGACCGCTTGCCTCTCTCCCCCCTTAATTCACCACCTTTCCGCCCGGAAAACGAGTAGTCGAAGCAGCACAGTTTTCATAACGCTCCCTTTAAAATACCGAGCGGAGCGAAAATTTTGTCTCGCTTTACTTCCAGTTTTCACTCGACGACAAAAGATCTTGTATTTCCGACCTTTTGCATGGATGATTTTTTAATGTCTCCCTCGCCTCTTTTACCCTCGTAATTCTGCTGCTGGGTTCAATCTGCGGCTCCAATTGAGTTTAGGTGTCCTGGCTTAGTGGTTCGGGATAGGTTAGGTTATCTTTTGTGGTTGGCTGATGTGTGAATACTTTTGTATCGGATTTCTGGTGTAATTTTTATGATTTCGGTATTTTTTAAACGAGTAACATCGGAATAAAAATAGTTTACTCGCTCTGGTTTAATTTTTACTATTTCGGAATTTTAGAAATTAGTATTATTGGAATAAAAATTTATTAACGAGTGTCTTTGAAGATTTTTAGAAAAATTCCAGACATTTCTAAGATTTCTAAATTGCAACTTCCATCGAGAACCGCGGCTTTCCCAATAACCCTAAAATTCCCTAAATAATTCTTACTGGATAACCTCAAAATTCCACTTAATTGCACGTAATCTATAACATGTAACTGTCCACGAAAAAGACACAAATTCCAAAGCCCTCTGGTATTAGATAACACAGTTTGATTCTTGAAGAAATATCTCGGTTTGTCTACTCACAGCAGGGTATCAGTTATCAGTTTCCAATATGGCGTCTTGTTTCACTTTCGTCCGAAACCGATCGCGCGAATCGTTCGAGAGGAGGCACGGAACTGCGGCAGCACGTGCAGGTGCACAGGCACGGTGCATTGTACTTGTTCGGGGTCCGTGAAAGGGAACAATAGGAGGCTCGTGCTAATTTTAATCGGCTCAGCCTCTCGACTCGAGAACCACGAATGCTCCGCGAGTCTAGCTCTTTTTCTCGCGCCCGAGATCGACACGTTCCTTTGTCCCGTCAGACTTCTTCGATTGGTTGTTCGAAGCCGATACCTAGCGTTACGGATTGCCACACTATCGTTTTCATCTACTCGACTGGTTAATGGGCGGTGGATTTGCTGACAGTTGACCGTGATTTAGTATCGTCGCTTCTTGAGTGACTGTTGACTAATTGGTTGGAGCTAGGAATGGGTGTTAAATGACTAGAGAATTTTCCAGATATAGGAAATGAGCTCAACGCTAGATTTACGGAACCCGTCAATTTGACTCAGTTCAGATATCGTGCTTAAGTTCAACAATCATGCGTGTGGAAAATGTAAATACAAAATAGAATTTATACATGAAAAGTGTAGTAAATAAATATCTGCTAATAGAAATCTATTAATTTGAAGTAAACTGAACTAATGATATTATAAAAAATTTGTATTTCAATGTACCCATCAAAATGAGCCGATCGATGTCCGTAAACTTAGTGTTAAATTAGGCTAGGTCAATTTGGAAATAATTTTATAGGTTAGTTATGGGAGAGCATGGTATGGAGGGTTTTAGAAAAAGAGATTAGGATGCGTTGAGGTTTAATTAGTAAAATAATATGATTACTTAATGGAGTCGTCTAATTTTGAGTCTCGGAAATTTTTATTTTAAATCAGAAAAAAAATTCCCTATACTAGTGTACGATTGTAAGTGTATCAGACTCTTTTTCACGATTGAACGAAATCGCGATGAAAGAAGCACTTTATTCTAAAGAAGATCGTTGGTGTAAACGAACAACGGCGCGAAATCGGTGATTTTTCTTCTTTCGAATATGTCTTCCCTCGGGAATTTGTCATAAATCCAATCCCCAAGTCGTGAAACGACTTCTCCGTCCTCCAACAAACACATACATTTCGGCTTCTTTATTCTGGAGTCACATAAACTTTTCCGTCGCGGATGAAAAAAGTTTCTGCGAACCCTGTCGTGGTTTTCTAAAGAAGAACGAGCCCCGTTTGCCGAGAAAGTAGCAAGTTCATGGCTCGAGTGCAGAGAACTTTCGATGTGCCCCCCCTCTGCTAGGGGATATTATGTTGGCGACACTGGCATGCGGTAATTTGCGAGCGAACCTTCGACAGTCGCTAATGGCTTTCCGTTATTTCCATTTTTTGCAATCGATCTCATGCAGAGCTTGTTTAAGCGGTGGGGAAGAAAAGAGGGGAAAGAGTTACTAGAAAGGTGAAATTATTGGAGAACTTAAAAGAAGTACCGGGCATACTAATAACTTGGAGGTTTTTTTTTTACGGAAAATAAGGTAGGTAGCTCAGAAAGCATTTTCAACGCATTCTACGAATTACTAAACATCGTTCATTTCTAGTAATTTTTTTTCTTTAGAAACATTAAAATTGCTGACAGGTAGATCATAATTTTTTTTTTTAATTCAAAAGATATTGAAATAAAATAAACGCGATTCAGTTACCGAACGACAGTAGCGTGAGTTATCCCTAAAAGTCCCTATATCTACCGTAAAGTTACTGAACGTTAATCGCAAACAATTATAACCTAAC
Organism: Ctenoplectra terminalis; assembly: GCA_019453375.1. Taxonomy (NCBI): domain Eukaryota; kingdom Metazoa; phylum Arthropoda; class Insecta; order Hymenoptera; family Apidae; genus Ctenoplectra; species Ctenoplectra terminalis. The sequence goes on along the minus strand of SMSQ01026138.1, from coordinate 51,598 downwards.
AACTTTTTTTAAAAAATGAACCGATTGACCAAGTTTCCAATACTCGAATCAAGCAAATCTCACGAACCTTCATAAAACGGATTTCTCGTTAACATTTCCACCCGAAAGGGCGAAGAAATCAGGCTTTGAATGCTCGAAGACAAAGCAGGCACTTTTCATCTCGTCACGATATTTGCCAGCAAACAATATCAATTGAAATACCTGTGCTTGCACAGCTGCAAGGTAAAGTTGCGCCTCTCCTAGTTCGAAACGCTTCATGGAGATGTCCTCCTGGAGCTCGGCCACTTTCGTGTAAAGATTGCTTTCGGCGCTCCTGAAATTAAAGAAAGAAAACCGTTTAACGATTCCGGTTTCAGGGAATTAAAGCGTGAATGGTCGAGCCTCTACTCCCTTTTCCCTTCATTTGGAGAGGCCAGCAACTCGAAAAACGTGCTCCTTTGTAACGTGTTTACCTTTAATAAATTGAACCAGCCACCGAGAAGCGAAACGAGAGGTAATTAGAACGGATTCTTTTCTAGGTATTAATTATTTCCATCAGCGATTCTGTTTCACCGGTGCTCCACAATATCGATCGGACTCGTTCTCAAAGATAATATCTCGGGCTCCATAAAATCGCAAAATTACTTAACCTTCGCCGCTAATAGGGAAGGATTTTCATTTATTCCCGGGACCCTTCCAATTAGATGGAAAACGTATTCGATCGCGTCACCAGGTTCGTAGGATCGTGAAATGGTCTATTAAGGGCCTAGATAGTAGCTGAGTTGGTAGTTTAACGTACTTTCGTTGCATGCGGGTTAGGGCGTCCAAGGAATCTTGGAGTCTACTGATCTCCTGAGCGAGGCTGTCGTGTTCTCTGCGTAGATCCTCCATCATGGGCAGAGTGCTGGACCCTGTCGGTGCCAATTCGTCCCTCAGGGATGGTATTTGATTGATTCTTTCCATGGTAACTTGCTCCGGCGGACCTGGCGCAACGAACAGCCGCCTGGAAGGCTTCTTCGATGGGGTAGCGGTCGCTGACAGACTCCGCGCTAGAATCTGAACATGAAATTCCCATTATAGTAGGCGCAAGAATCGCAGTATTAAGGCTTCGAGTTATGTCTACTTTAGCGCGTCCTACATTTTCTGATAGCGGACCATTTTTATTCAATCTCCTTATAAATGATTCCTAGCCTACTAACAGACGCAGTATTTGAGATGGAAAAAGTGCAGAGCACGTGGAAGAAACTGATTGGTCGTTTTGGAAAAAGTGACGACCTTGGAAATATCTCGAAAGGATCCCTAAATCTCTTCAGATTTTTTAACGATGACTTTGGAGGTGTTCATAAATAATTTCGTAATTATTTTTACACGACTTTCAAGCGATTTCTGAGTATCTTGGTTCGTCCGTAGCTAAAACCCATCGTGATATTCGTTCAACATGCAACATCTCCATGAATAGGATACTTTAATGCCTCTACGCTTCAGTGACTCGTAAACTCATCGCAACTGTAACTCGGCAATGCCGACTGATAGCATTCCCTCCCTTCTCCTGTTCACTACACTACCCTTCGTACGTGCAACTGTTCGCCTAGAACTTCTAAACAACTTTGGATAAAGGAATAGTCGCAAGGGACACCAGTCTGATGTACCTGCAAGTCATTCAGCGGCGCTACGACTTGAGCCTCCTTGGCGACCGCCTGGTAACGCTTCGCCTGCTCCCCAGCTCGCTCCGCGGCTGCCTCCGATATCCCAGCCACGCATTTGCAAGCCAATCCGCATAGCTCCTCATAAACTTCCGCTATTTCTCCAAGAAGACTTGGCAGGCACCGCGCCTGGTACCGTTCCGTGATGGCATTTGTGGCCCTTAATTGAAGAACGTATGCGTTGTGTGCCTCGTAGTAGGCGCGCTTCAGCTCTTGCTCGCTCGCGCCATCTGTCGTCAGTACCGTCGCGTACGCGCGCTTATATTCCGCCCGAGCACGCTGCAGTTTCTCCTCCGCCTTAGCGACCACCTGATCATAGGCCTCGCGATGACTGAACACCTGAAACATGGCATGTATTGGGTCATTTTTCATAATTTAGTGGTATGGTACTTAGTCCGGGAATTGGAACGTCGAAAAGTGAGGATAGTATTTAGAATAGTATTTATTCCGGGATGGTAGGGTGGGCAATAAGCTTGTGGCGATCCTTTTACACTCCGTCACCAGAGCAATTCCACCAACATCGTTTTGTTTCATTCTCGGGCAACCAGTAATAGAATATTCTGTCTCACCGATGAGTCGACTAACAGACCCCGGATGAAATGCCCTTCATTTGCTTTCTTCTTTCTTCTCTCACTTTAGCGATTACAGGATAAACACAGGCTGATCATTCTGATAGGTATCACGATAGAATTCATTAAGTTGGTTTAATTAATTAGAAAGGTCGATTATTTAGGTCCACGTAAATGTGCGGGATGAATACTCAGAGGGATAATGTGGAAAGACCGTATCTGCTTTAGAACAGACAGTATCTGTAACATCTCTGATGTTTTCGATGATATGAGGATATTACCGAGTGCAAACAGGGTGACCTGGATGCAATTTTGTCCTTGGGAGGATTTCGATATTATAAGGGATGTTCAACTATCCAATCTCCTACGTTAAAAGGGAGAACTAGTTTTTACAGTTTGGAACAAGCACAGGTCTCTGACAATGTCAGGAACTTAGCCAAACTTTTCCCCATCAGGGATTCCCCCAATTTTCACAGATGGAAGGATTTGGGTTGATTACCTTTCTCGACTGGAGTTTCCGGTGGAAGCTGGCCTCTAAGGTTGGCCTGGACAGCTGTTGCTGAAGCACAGAAGCCAGGTCTAAGTGAGCCTCTGCATCTGACTGCACTTGTCGTAGCAAGCTCTCCCAAACTCGACGCATTCCCCCGGAATCCACTCTGCTGTCTGCTGATCGACCGCGGAATTCGTCGACCAGACGTCGTACGTTAGCAGAATGGCTCTCCATCGCCGCGCCAAGCTCCTGGGCGAACTCTGACACTGTTAGCAGAAGGATTACGAGGATGATTAGACCTGGAACTGGTTTTGATGATAGCCAGAAGATGTCTGTGGCTGGCGCTGAGTCCCTAAAGTTACCCAGTTTAGTGTCACCTACTCGGAAGGCATCTAGTGTAAAGTTACCTAGTTTTATGTCACTAAGCCTAAAGATTTGACCTATTAGGGACACGTCTACACCGGTACTTCTAAAGGCCAACGAGCCTAACATTGCTAATGATCAGTACTCCAGATTTCTTTTCTTTCATAGAAAGAGAATCTCATAGAAAAGCCCCCTATATAATCACCTAATCTATCAGGCTAACTGAAATCTAGGTCCATTATAGTGGATAACGCGGCAACTGATAAATCTCGTTCATTTTTAACAAAACAGAGGAACATTAATACACAACCAACACGCAGCCCATTATTCCACTGTTAATTAAGGGACTGATTGATTTATCCCTGGAAGCTCTAATTGTTCCTCGAAGCTGACTGTTTTCGAACAACTCTTCCACGGATGTTTCCGGCGCACAATGCATCTAGTCGCCCATTCATTGGCGCCTCGGTGATTGTTTATTGATACAACAGTGGCCATCTGTTCTTCACGAGTTGAAATATTTGAAGTGAACTCGACGTCTCGTGTACCGTGCACCGCAGACCTGATGTATCTGACATTACGCCCCCTCTCGTGTGTCTATACTTTTAAGCGTTCCCGATTTGGAACGATTCTAGCATCCACAGAACAGTGGAAACGTTTTAAACAATGTTCCATTTAATTAATTGAACGCTCTGGTCCGATTGAAACGCTGCTGAGTGAAATTCTGTTGTTTGGAGAAGGTTAGGGGAAGTAACCAATCAATACGATTTACTATTCGCCTTTTTCCGATTGTTATAAATACTCGTATATTTTCCGAATGTATTAGTAATGATTTTAAGTCACTATTTATTGTTGCACATCACCCTAACCCGAACCTAGCCCTAACCAGATGGAAGACATACTAGCAGACTAGCAGATTCATTTTATAGCTATAACATAAATTTTTCTGCATTCTAGATCTGTTAAGTGTCCGATAACTTATGGATAGGAGTGTACATTGTTAAAAGACCCCATAAGAATTTTTCTCTGTTCATTTTTCTGGGTACCCTAAGTACACATAAGCTCTCAATGCTTAAATCTTTTAGGAGAATAAAGGCCAGTCAATCACTGAGATAAAATGTTCGTGTTTTCATTACATCGTCACAACGGATCGGTTTTATCGAGCGAGGAGAACATTAAGTAGCCATTTGTCAGTGTCTTCATCTGGCACGTGAGCAGGAAGCGATTATGCCTCGAGATCCACGTCAGGCAAGCAACACCTTGGCACTGACTCTAGAGCCCTACAATGTGTTTATGTGTACAACGATCGTGTTGCTCCTTGACGTATCACGTTTACTTTTAGCGAGGTGTACAGGCTGTTTCACGATACAGTTGCTCTGAAAATATTCTCGAGTCGACAGCTTTTAAGATAAACCGAAATTTGGCTCAGCGAACTGGCAGAGATATGGATCTTTGACGCAATGTCGATTGAAACTTTTATTTTGTCAGTGTGCCTGACTCAACATTGGGTACCTTGAAGCTTGTTTACCGAATTGTCACTAGATGAGGATTTTTAGGTTATTTCATGCTATTGGTTAGATTAGGTAATTTCGTAATTAAGTCTGATAGACGGGGTTTGGGTTATGTGTCGGTTATGCTTGAGTTAGGTTTGGATTAAGTATAATATTTCCCTAGGTTAGGCGTGAAATGTGGCACGGCGAAGCATCTGAAGTGTTCGTAAGAGTTTCCGGAACTCCCCTCAAGCGTTAACGGTAGGCAACCATGGTGGTTTTGGCGCGGAAATATTTCACATTACCTCGGATCCCCTAGGGGAATTGTCAATCGGTTTTGAGCTAGGTTAATTATAATTTGAGCCAAGTTAGGTTGGGTAAAAATTTCCCTAAACTTGGAAGCAACAGATACCGATCTAATTTCATACTTTTGACATTAGATTGTTCTTTAATTCCGCCAGAATTCCTTTTATCATTATTGGTATCGATTCTAGTTAACTGCATCCACAAAATATCGTGAAAATAAAATTTTATATTGGTATACCTGACTGCATGTTCATGGGAAATTCAATTTTTGCCACTTTAACGGCTCGCTGCGGTCGAAATCGACTGTAATTGACTCTTTTAATTTGACTCCCGTTCGGTTTAATTTCAATTTTATTCTGCCTCGTTTTTATCGCGTCAATACCATTGGTTCGCTTTAATTTCATGGAAATCGAGCTGGAAGTTTGCCGGAAAATCATTGGAGGATCGTAGCCGGCTAAAAGGGGGAATGTTAAACAACGATTACGCGAAAAATATCGTTCCTAAGTGAAAAATTCGATTGTTACCATTGACGTCGACCGTGCAGAGGGACGGCCAGTGTTGCCACCACCGGTTCGTTAACGAGCACGGAATTGACATTCAATTAAGCGGACGTGTCTAAAAATAGGGGAACGACGCGATTAATTCCGTGACACGACAAACTTCACGCCGGTGGAACGAAATAGGGCAGCCTGAAATCACGCCACCAAGTATTAATATTTTCTTGTTATGCGAGGTTTTGTTTTTTTCTGATTAAGCTTTGACAGCAACTGAAAGCTGTTAGGAAGAAAAAAAAAATTGTAAACCGAACCCAACCTAAACCTAGCTCGAACATAACCAACATTTAAATCAAATCCAGCTCAATCCTAACCAATCTTTAGATCATATTTACAAGCTCAAACCTAATCAATGCTTAGCTTAAATTTGCCTGGAATCGAAGCAGTACCTAACCTATTTGTAGCACAAAACATACCAAGTACCTTACTCAAGCCATTTTAATTACCCATCGAACCTAACCTCCAATTTATAAAATCACTTAGCTCAGTTAAAATAAAATAAAATTAAAAAATTAATCGTGGCGAAAGAAGTAGATTAGTAAACCAATGGTCGGACAAGTAAAATAAGAGTACAATCACCAGGTTACTATGGGTTCTGATTTAGAAATGATATTATCTCCCAGCACAACTGCCAGGCCATCGTGTTGCAAAACAAATGAAGTCATTCTCCTTCATTTTCGTGGATTCGACTCAAAATTAAGTCGGATTAAAATTAAAGTATCCTGACCTCGGTTTGGACTCTTTTGAAAAATTGATTCAACGTCGAGATACGATGATTTATAGGAGTGTAAATACTATACGTGACTATGTAACATACCCTTGTATTATTTATAGGATAAATTTTTGGAAATGTAAGATTCTTGTCAAGATTGCATAATATTGTAATGGAATGGGATTATTGCAAGAACAGGACACGAGTTAAGTGGATTGCATTTGGAAACTGAAAGGACTTAGTGAACTTTCAAACCATCCTGGCGGCGGTTTGGCCCAGAAAACTTCCGGCGCGTTAAAGAACTCCTGAACGCGGCAACCGGCGACGACTTGCGCGAGCGCGTCTTTGCAAGTCGAGCTGGAAACACCGTTTCACTTTCAATTTCTCCTTTCCTTAAATCGAAAATATATTTTGTCACTGTAACTTCAATTTTTTTTTTTTTTTTTTACAGTATTCAAAAGTTAATCAGAAAAATAAAATGTTCTCTTTCTGTTCAATGCCAGAGGAAAAACTGTTAAACAATTCACGATAGTTTTTCTAATATTTATGATTATGAAATTGTAATTTTTTTTTTATTCCGAATATGAAACCACGAAAAAATATATATTTTTAAATTAATTCGTTACTTATTTACGTTATTTATTCTCAGAACAGGAGAGTTTATTTTGCTCATCCTAAAAATAAGTATGAAAGGATTTTCTAAAATATTTTTCCCTTTCATCGTGAAACCTGAAAAAAAATTTTCTAATTAATAATTCCACCGTGATTTTCCACCCACAGAGGAAAGCTAAAAAAAGAAATCTTGTGAAATAGTCTCCCTTTCGGTTCCTCTGAATATTACAAAAAATCGATACAGAAGAAGAAAGCAGAAATGCCAGAAGCTCTTCTCAGCCAGTTGCCAGGGTTACCGGCAGGTAACTTGAGCCGATTTCGCAGAGATTTCTCGTTTAGCCGAGTGCTTTCATTACGGCCGTTGTTTGAATACCTCCGCCTCGACGATCAATGTACACGCGGCCCGTGTGCACACGTTCGTGTCACCGTGTTCCCCGAGATAACGGGAATCGATTATCCGGACCGAGCCACGTAAATAAGCCCGTCTTTCACGCTGTTCCACGAATGGAGATTCTGTTTCTCCTCGTTTGGATCGATTCCGGTCCGTTCATCGATATTTCGGGAACTCGGAAACCCTTTCCTATGAATCGATCCGTTTCTTGTACGAAATTAAAAAAAAAAGCTAAGTACAAGACGATTGCAAAAATTTTTCAGAGAATTTCTCTTTAGAGTTGTCTTGAAATGATCTTTAAGTGAGCTGAAAATAATCTCGAAAGGATCTAAAGTGATTCGAAACAATCTTGAAACTCTCCTCAATTAACTTGAAAAATAATTCCAAAGGGTTAGTGGTGAAATAATTTTTTTGAAATTTATGCTAAAGTAAATCTCTTTCGTTTAATCTGTTCCGTAAGGTTCAACATTTTAAATTGAAGAGTCCGATCCGTGATTAATGATTTCACTATCCTCAATCTGAATACGTTTCGAGCCAGTTCGCCACTTGACACCTTCAATTATTCGAGCGCGTGTCAATTCCAATGGGCAGCCAATCGATACAGCTGCATTGGTGGCAGATGAGGCTTCCGGTAAATTGTCATGGATGACTGATGAACATAGAGCCATCAGGTCAATCGTGAAGCAATTAGCCGTTAGGAATGTTGGTCAATAATCTGACCGCTCTTCATAGTTCTTACTATAACACCTTCTTGCCATTCTTCAATTTTCTGTTTCAATTTTTCATATTTTTCAATATATTTGATCATTACTCCGAACTGTAGCCGAAGACAGTATTAGGTCACAGTTGCCTTGACAGGGTGCCGATAAACACGAAATTACAGTGATGCAGGACGACGTTTCACGTTTATTATGTTCACCGTCCGCCACTGCCATAATTTACGTTCTTTGGAATTGTATGGTTCAACCCCCTGAGCGTCCTGGCCGTTCAATTAACAATGTCACGTCAATTTTCGTGCGACGAGGCGATCGATATTCGCTCCCGGCCAAGCAAACGGCCCCATGTCTATTTGCCAGGGATTAGGAATTATCCTCATTAAACTTTTCGATGGTCGTTAACCTGCTGGTCGAGCTGTCTTCCGCTACCTTGGCTCTGGTTGTCTGAACACGCACGGTTCTGTTCTACTTCACCAAGCGTTTCGGTATGTAGTTGGAGAAGTAGAATGGCGAATTGATTGGCCTGACTAATGGAATAAGGATAACAATGGTCTGATCAGTGGAATAATGCTGACAGTGGTCTGACTAGTAGAATAAGACTGATATTGATCAGACCAGCAACCGCAAAGCGGCTGACTGAATAAGTAGAGTAAGATTAACAGTTGTCAGACTAGCGAAACCGGTATTGACTGGATAAGTAGATTGAGACAGACAGTGGTCAGACTGGCGATCGCAGAACGGTTGATCGAATAAGTAGAGTGAGACTGACAGAGGTCAGACTGGTGATCGTAGAATGGGTTCTGGAAGTAGAATCAGTCTGACAGTGGCCAGACAAGCAATCGCATAATGGGCCATGGAAGTAGATTGAGACTGACAATGGTCAGACCAGAGATGAAAACAAAGCGTCAATGACCACGATAATAAGCTTCACGTGTTCGCACGATAATTCACCAAGGATGAAGAGAAGAGGAGGGTGCAGAAAGAGATTACTTCATTTCTCTTCGCTTTAATCGGCCTGTCATCCATCATATTTTACGTTGATCCACGTAAGCCAAGCGTCAGGTCGCGTTTCCCGAAAATAATCGTTCCATGGTCCACGTATCTAGGCAATCCGTTACAACCGGCTGTAATTCCTCGCGATATCCAGGCAGACGCGACGAATTGCGATACGATAAATCGTTCCGGCTGCATTCCGGCCTGTGATCCCGTTTTGGCGGAATTGTTCACGACCAGTAATGTTTGCTGTATATTTTTCAGAGTTCCAGTAACAGTTGTTTTTTTTTTCTCCCTCTAGGCTGCAGTAGGGGACGTTGAAATAGGTTATGTTCTACATGTTCTAAATGTAAATAGATTTTTTTTATTTTACGTTACATTGTTTGAAGAGATATAGTAATTAATTACTTAATTAAAACGTAGCTTTAGGGAAGAAAAAAATATCGATTCTGCGGATGAAATATTTTTCAGATATTGTAGCAATTAATTACAGTATTATGGAAATACTTCGATTAATATCACGTGAACCATTAAATATTAATAACCGCATACAACTGCGAACACACCAGTTAACTACAATTATTTTTTATTTAAAATTTCTAATTTTAGTAGAATATCAAAAATTTGTTATCTGCGCACCTAACCTATCCTTTTGACATTATGTTGTAGATTTATTTTGCTTCAAATTAGAAAGCGTTCTGGGATCAAAGAAACCTCGAGGACCGTAAGATGATTAAATAACGACCAATTTGCATCGGGAATTTAAATATCCTGTGACTGGGAAGGTGCAACAGTCATAGGATTGATCTCGGGCCAAAATTTGCCTAATCGTCGATCCGAGCACCATCCACTGGCCATGAATTGTTTATGGCACCTGTAACGAGTAGACTGACACAGAGCCTGTTAAATATTTCATCTTAAAGCTTACAGAATTTCGTTCAACTATCATTCGTTCTTCTATCTACCCAATTTAGCTAGACCAAGGGTGCCATAATTCGCAAGAAATCATTGAAGAAGTATACCAGCCTCAATTACATATTCAGAAGGATACCTACAGTATTCCCTGTCCCAATTCCCACCAGGATCAAGAGATTTCTTTCGACCCCAAATTACACGAATCTTCCTGAAGGATCAGTAAAATACAGTGTGCCCAAAGGCCACATTAAAATTCGTTCGGAACGCGCTATTAATCCCACATTAGACCAGCCATGACGTCCCAACGGACAGGGAGGCTGAAAGACCGGAGGAGCCGCAATGAATACCAAACAATTATGCGAGGATAGAGACAGTGCTTCAAAGGATTCAAGTTGTCAGATGGGACTGGAGCACGAGATTGCCGGAGTTTTCAGGTCAAAAAACAGTGTCGTTGGTCCGGGTCTCTAGCTACTTTGCAATTTCAACTGTTCCAGTTAGGGTTCCGGACCGGCCAGGTAAATACCGTGAGATCTAACACCGACTAGGCTAATCCGAGATCAAGCTAGGGTCACTGAGGAGCTAAGGATGACTGGATCAAGCAGCATGACTTGGGAATGGAGATAAACATTTTCTAAATGGGATGTGATTTAGGTTATAGCAGACTATTAGGGTTGAAATTGAGAGGTTATGATAGCACGAGGACGTCGGAAGGGTTGGGATAGGTGAGGTGAAAAATAGAGCGTGCAAAGGCAGATCGATGTCACCAGTTTTAGTGATGTTTCAAGCGGATAGCTGATCCAAGATTTAAACATGGAAGCCAATATTAAATAACCTATAATTCAGATTAGTTTTAGTTAAACAGCCTAACATCTGATCAGGAACCAGAATATGTGAAGGAAGATCGAGGTTAGGTTCCAGTCCTCTCAGTTTCAATGTCACCAGAAAAGATCCTAGGTCACCCACGCCAAATACCATGGGATTTGTCACTAGACAGTCTAATCCTAGATCAACTGAGAACCAGTGGAGAATTAAATATCGCCGAGGGAAGCATCAGAAGGTTGAAATAAATCTGGAAACTCCTCCAATCAGATATAATCCAGACGACAAGTCCGAAACCCTGCCGGATCAATCGGTGTGCGATAAAGGGTGCAGCTGTCTGTCAGGCCGAAGGATTAAACTTCCTGTCTGGCTGGGAAACCGCCTGGAAAGAGTGAAACTTTGCCAGATTGCACGTTCAGGGTCCAACTTCCGTCGATCAGGGCTTCCAGGCTTGAACTCTACGAGAGTTCAATCGTCGATCCGGCATCCTGGTTGCCAGAGGCTTTGCCCGCTTGGCCGAGGATGAAATAATTGCCGAGTAATTTTAGCCAAAAGCTGTCGAGTCTCATCCTTGATATGGTTCGCCCACGGGCTTTGTGACGGCGATCGTAATTATAGAAGGAATGACGAAATTCTCATTGGCCCACAGAGAGAAACCAGGAAACCGAGGGGACTCGTCCTTCGACCGAATGACGGGATGCAGTTTATTTTAACCAATTGAATCACCGCCGCCTGGAGGCTCGCGCTAAATCACTACCAACAGTTATGGATCACCGGAAGATTAACCTCGACAAGGAGAGACACGGGGTGGGGGAACAGTGAAACCGTCGTATTCGCGGAGAGAGATTATAAGATTTTTCGCGGACATTTAAACCGTGGATGGTAAAAAAAATTGTACCTTGGTATTATTTATTAGGGGTGATTAAATTTTAGCAGAAGTAACGTAAAAGAATTAAAAGTTTAATTAATAGTGACTAGTAATAAAATGTGGGAATCTGATCGATAGTAAGTAATAATAAAATACGAGAATCTAACCTATAATTATCAAACAATAAAATACAAAAATCCAATTAATAATAAATAATAATTTTAACAGTATAACTACCAAAAAAAAATTACAGTGATAAATATTATAAAAAAAAAACAGATTTTTATTCACACATTTTTCTGAAAAATGCATTGTTACAAATTTAGAGTATGAAAAATTTAGTGCTGATTTTTTTTTTCAGACTTTCAACACCTGGTTACGAGAGTTTCACTGTATTTTTGGATAAACGATGAAGATACTGTTGAGCTAGAAAAGATCGTTGTGAAATCGCGAGGAAAGAGGGATAACCTGTCGAGGATCCTTGACTGGTTGAAGCAGTTCAGTTTTAATGTTCGAGTTCAATCCTTTGGGTCAAGTGCTGTCAGGAGTCTAAGCGTACCAGAGGATGGTCCAGGTTATAACCGGGCTGCAATTTCATCGGAATGGGTTTATTTTATCTTGTTTGGCCTAGATTTGTTGTATCTGTTCGTATGTGGGAGGGAGGAAGCGGAGATGTGTTCTGTTTGGTCTCGATGTCCAATAGTCGGTCGTAAAAAACATTTCTAAAACTGTGATATAAAACAATTTAAAGATACGTAATAAAATTTCTTCGTATAATGGTTTAATTTTTGAGGTTAACTTATACTGCAACCCCATATTCATTCCGACTGTTTTAAATTGTTTCACCGTCGTTATATTAATATTCTTTTCCTCATTCTAATGATAAAATGTAACGAACCGAATTGGACCGAAATAAGAAACGTAAAAATGTTTCTGTTTGAACATAATTTCGGAAATAGCTTCGGAAATAGCTGCATCCCGAATTAGTCAGCTCTGCGACAATATTCCGTGCACTTGGCTAAATTGGATTGCAAATCGGTCGGTATCGGGGCTATAGTCTGGTTTCCAATAGTGTTATCATCCGAAACATTTGTTTCTATGAGCATCACTTCATTCTAACAGTCGAATCGATTGGAGGGTATGCCACAGATATCGATACTATCCGGCCAATACGCGGTGTCGTGCTTCGGATGATGATTGCACAGCTTTACAAATATCAATTTGTTAAGTGACGCCAGATCGAGGGTGGCTCGTTTAGAGAAGGCAAGAGTTGCTTGGAACTGGGTAAATTATACGGAAGTTTAATGGCACAATAATTGCACCGTCTATCCTGGCTGGCAGCCACATTAATGGAGCACCATTAAGCTTCATAATAATGCTCAGTGTAAATAGATGGTTGACCTTTTCTAGGGTGGTCTCCTTAAGGAGTCCATCAGCATGGAATTCCTGCTCGTGGATCGTGCGTCTCTAATAGGCCTTTTTACTGTCGATAAATCGATTTTACGGATGCTGTTTAGCAACAGAAGCCTTTTAAAGAACAGTTTCAAAAGTGTCGATACCACCAGTGGGTGTGAGGTGGGTCTAGGTTAGGTTAGAAATCGACCTAACGTCAAACTGTTGACACTATTTAACACTAGAACTACCGGCGATTAAAGTGGACTTATTTGCGCCAAGGAAATCAAAACGATAGGTATTTTAAAAAATACATATCATAAGGAGGAACAATTCTTTGTGTATATTTTTGACAAAAAAATCACGGAAAATTCCTCAAAATATATTATCGCAAATTTATGAAGTCTCTATGAGGAATTATAAACCAGTCAAACCTAATGTTAAAACAAAAAATTACCCAAGCCAAAAATGGTCTCAATTAAAAGTCATACAGATAACTTTTCTTAGACCAAAACTTACACCACTGAAGATTTTTGCCAAATTATTTAAATAAAAGTTAACCTAAATCAAGTCAGACCTAGTTTATGCCAGAAATAGGCACAGTGTACCTTATCTACACTTGCTATAGCCATAAAAACAGTTTTTATCAAAGTAAAATTGATCACGCCGATAAATTTTAAAAGCTTAAAAAAAAAAAGCTAACCTAAATTAAGTCAGACCTAGTTTAGGACAGAAATAGACATAATGTACCTTACTTTGGTTTGCTGTAGGCATAGAAACAGCCTTTATCAAAGCAAAAGTGATCAGAGTGACGATTTTGTATTTGGGTATCGATTAGGTTAGGTCTGACCCTGTGTGGTCATTTCGAATCTAATTCACTGCAATTTTCACGTCGATGGCGCTCGCATAGCGCTTGGTGCGAGAACGAAGCGTTCAAATTCCCGATTCGGCCAGTCGAAAACGAAGTTTCTATCTGGTCCTAGCGATGGTAACAGAATTGTACGCTCCGTCCCATCAATAACACTCGTTACCAAGCGATTGATTTATCAGCGACTATGGCTGACCATAATGGCATTATTTAATGACGTTATTTCGTCCTGTCGTTTAATCGAGTTTCAATGTAAGCTGAAACCTCGCCGTGGCTTCTGCCTACGTTTCCGTTTTTAAAAGTCATCGTAAACTTTATTACCAACCTCGTGGCCGAGCCACTTTTGGCTTCATCGTTTGTAAATCATTTTTCAATCTCGTCATAAAAACCACTTGGTTGTTTATTCATTTATTTTTCTTTTAATATTCTTATACAATAACAAGGTTCAACAAGCAGAATTATTTGAGCATGCAAGAATTTTTCAACCAGCCAACATTAATTCGTTTAATTGCGGCTCCCCGATATTCCCGCGAAATTTTCGAACGCTCCAATAATTCTCTAATATATTTCACGAACCGATGAGCTTCCCGGTGGGTGAAATCGATTACAAAAAAAAAAAAAAAAAAGAAAATTCTCTATGAATGTAGCGCGACGTGTTCCCGGTGAATTTCGCTTAATTGCTATCACCAGCCACGGCCATTATCGCCCTCGAGTCGGTGAACATTTATGACCCTCTGTTCCTTATCGACTCCAACGGTCGTTCGTCAGTGAGTCGTTTAAAGCCACGTTCACGAGGATTCTTGGTTAAAAGCTTCACCCTCCAGTGGAAAATTACAAAGACAAATTTAATTCAGAACAGATACAACACAGACCTAACCTACACTTTTTTTTTTTTTTTAATAAGAAGTTCACCATTTGTTCTGTAACATGTTCCCTCGGAATTGAACTACTCGGAAACCACTCTGATTAACTCGACGTTTTACGAGTGGTATGCAGACATGGAAATGAAAAAAACAGACTTTTATACAGTCCTGACGACTTCTTTTTTTCATAGCCCTAAATTTATTTGGTCCATCCTATATATTTTAAATCAATGAAAAGAATAATAAAACCGGTATTTATTTTTCCAATTTGATCCACATAAAAATACCCAAAATTCGCTTTCAGTGATCGAAGAAAAAATCAGAAGTTTCCCCCTAACAATCCAAGTAAAAAAAAAATACACGAAGTAACTTGAAGAAAGAAACACTTCTGCAATAATTGTTCCAAAAAAGAAGAAACAGAGCCACAAATAGCCCCAGGAAAACAAGTACCAAACCCTATTCTCCCCCTAAAAAAAAAAAAAAATTAGATACCTAAGACTGAAGGTAGACACTCGTCTCTTCCCTAATCAAGGTTCGATTCTTATCCTAGCCTGGAGGCGATTCAACAGCTGAACCAGGGAGCAGAAGGTAGCTGTGAACCGCGCTCCATCACTATCAAGATGGTCTACATCCATAATGCATGGCGGTCGCGTGTCCCGTGCGCTAACAGGGGGAGCAGAGGCTATGGTGGGAGGTCGGCGAGGGATGGGGCGACGAAGGTCGGGAAAAAATCCAACCGGTAGGCTTGGGGGAACGCAACGGAAATGGAATGGGGACTCGTGTAACACGGGGAAGGTGTTTTAGTCAGGGGCTGACCTGAATTCAGGTGGGCTGAATCAATACCGCGCTCGTTCACCTCGCAGTTACCGTGGCAACCAGACTCCTTTATTAAATATAACCTGGCTCCGTTTCCTGCGCGAGCCCGTTAACCTTCCCGCCACCTGGACAGTCGTCGACCTGCTCCCCAGAAGGGTAGAGCCTTGACGGAGTACGACGAACGATGCTCTTACTCTCTTTGCCTCTCTCCTTGTCTCTCTTTCTATCGTTGGCGAGCTGCGATCATGCGACCTTGGCACCGGTGAACCAGGGTCGGTGCCAGGTTTCAGGAAGTGCTCTGGCCGGTGTTCGTGTTCGTGTTTGGTCTCTGTTAGGTGATAGAGTCGTTTTCCTGAGACTTAAGGTTCGTTCTTTTTTTTTTTTTTTCTTTTTTTGAGATTAGAGTTAGGATGGAAATTTTTGGACAGCTAAGTTGTGAAGACTTGAAAAATGTTCTTCGCAGGGTTTTAATCGTGTATGAATTATTTTCGTACTACGGCTAGGGAAAGTAAGGTGGGTTGTTTTAGGTTGGACATTTTATATATGGGGTCTAATTCATGGTGTTTCTGTATGTAGATTCGATTTATGGTTCCTTGTAGATCTTTCCTGTGCTCTACTTGAGAATGGCACTGGTCTACTTGAAGTTATAGCAAGTGCTTCTGTATAATGGTTAGGAGTTAGTGATCCCCTAATTTATGGCTTTACTTCTTAACCTACAAGTGGTTCTTGCTTCATTAAACTGGCCATCTTGGTCTACTTCAAATTTCATGATGCGATCTACTAACCGTTAGCTTAGCTTTCCTTTCAATTTACTCGAGATTTTTACTCGTCCACTTGGTTTATTTAGGAATCCACTTCAAGCTTACCAAAATATTTTTGTTACGGTTAACAGAAGTCGATTTATTTTATGATTTCCTAACCTATAACTTAGCTATCTAATCTGTAACTATTTTTCTATCCGAATAGGGATTCTACTTGTTCACTGGTAAATAAAAATATTTCCCTACTGTGATCATAAATCAATTTATTTAATGATCACCTAACCCAAGCTTGACTTCTTCATTCGCATCTGATTTTTTCTTCATCTTATCATACTTTAAGGTTCTGCTGATCCACTCGGTGCGCCTACAGATCTATTTGAAGACCGGTGAACCACTCCTCAAATGTCAGAGGTCACTCTGCCTGACTTGAGCTTTTCATATTTCTCTCAGACCACTTGTAGAGTTCACCACCCGACTCCTAATTATGGATTCACAACAACCCAGTGTTTTACTTCGCACTTCGTCACAGCTGAGCAATTTTAGGCCACATATTCTCACAGATCATCGTTTAATCTCGATGCCTCCGCGGGTGCCATAAAGGGACACAATTTGCATGAGACTCTGCGTTACGTGTGTTCATAATTTTGCGCCCGTTAAAACGTACTTCAACCGTATTAATATTTTATAGAAACCAAGATGAATCTCGGTCACGTGCTCTAAGGGTTGGAGGAATAGAATTAGGGGTACGTGTGGCGAGAAAACGAGTCTCCCGATGGATTTCCAGGCGAATCTTCTTTGGAAATTAATCAGTAATCTCCTTTTCAAATATGTGCACCGATTTCTAGGTTAGCTCGCCCCACGTTTTGTACGGTTCCAGCCGAGAAAATTGTCACGTGTAACCCTGCTTGAGTTCCCGGTCACAGATTTAGCTCGCAGGAAATTGTTCCCCGATTTCCAGCCTCTCTGTTCGTAATAAACCATGAAAGCTTGTTCAAAATTATGATCCAGTTGGGCTTCGGGTGTAACTCCAGCGTCTTAAGCGTACCCATGAATTTCCCAACATCGAAAATAATAAACATCGATGTGGGACTCTGGTACTGCGCGAGTCTCTCAAGAGGTCTCGAGAGACGAAACAGGGGCAAGAGTGGTACACTATTCGCTCCGCCCAATCGTGTCTGTGTCCTATCCCAAGGTTCAATTTAAATTTTTAAACTCACAATTCTCTCTATTCCTAAATTCTTCAATTCCTAGGTTTCTAAGTTCTCGAGTTCCTAAATTCCAAAAATCGTAAATTACTAAATTCCCAAATTTTCAATTTACCAAATTCCAAACATCCCGAGTTCTTAAATATTTTATTTCCTGATTTTTCAAGTTCACAAATTTCCCGATCCCTAAATTCTTGAATTCTCATTCTTGCAAATTTTTAATTTAAAAAATTTCCAAATTACGACTCCAGTATTAATGTTATTTTACTATTGTTATCGGTACAACCGTTTAATTTGAACAAATTAGTTCGGTCCCAATGTGTCCCAATTATCCGGAATCCAGTGTACTTGAAACATAACCTCTTCATCCTCTGAAACCCTCATCGCTCGTCCAACGATGCTGAAAGAAGGGAGAAATAGTTGCTGTACTGGTGCAACCAGCGAAAGCAACAACCCGGCGCCAATGATCTGAATAAGCATCCAGGTCAGCACACGTGACAGCCCGAAGATTGTTTGGACCCGGCGCGACCGCCACTCCGCGCGGCTGTTAAACTGAATCCACGCCAACAGGAAAGCTCTATTTATACCGCGGTAACGAGGTCTTGGATGTAATCTTGCGAAACGCTCCGAGGAGAATTCGTTTCCACGAGGAAGAGAGGCTGAAACGGACTGACTATCCTACCGATGCTTCAGAACGGTCGTTCAGCTTTCGTCACCATGGGATTCAGGAGGGGAAACTTAGCTGTGGTCATGTTACCCGACGCTCTATTACCAGAGCCATAAACGATTAAAATATATACAGCTATGCCCGGTTAGTTGACACAGGTGGTGCCCGCTGAGTTGTCGCCGAGTTGTCTTGTCACCATCACCGAGTTGTCTTAAGGTTTCCTTTTTTTTAATTAATTTTCTTACGTAGATTGACTCTATTCATTGCTGTTATAGTATAGTCATTTAATATCTACTGATACAGCCATACCCAGGGTGGTACGAATTTTATAAAAGTCCCTAGAATCTCGGATCGAGTGTATTGTAGTTGAAGAACCAATTTTTAGTTGACATGGTACGGTCCTGAGGATGATCCGACTCCTTGTCTCAACTGGTATCTTCTCAAGTTTCCGTATCGATCCTTGATCGTGTATATCGTGATACCTGATCAATTTCACGACCACGTTATATCGTTTTTAGTAAGCGTACGGGCAGTTATGGAACACTGTGTACGCGTTAAGTGCTCATCTGCTCATATTTCAGTCGGTTTGCATATTTTATTACTTTAGGATAGAAATTTTATCGTCTGAGTGATTTTATGGTATAGTAGACTCGCTGTGGAGGCTGCTATACTTGTTCTAACCTCAAAAAAAAGTAATTCTTCGATCCTTTTCTTACAAATATTGATCGCAAAATCTATCTAGTTGGACAAGCCTCGGGCAAAGAGGATCTGTCGGTGTCATCTCTTGTTTCGAGCTGTCTCTGGAACGAAACTGGTCATGCCAGACCGAAATTCGATTACTGGTTTCGGATTGTTCAAAGGATGGCTGGTTGATGAACTCTGACACGTTTCCCGCAATCGATTCCAGAGACAAAATTGGATTCTTGATGGCGATCATCGAACGCGGTTCGTAACGATTGAATTTGTTGCCTGTTGCGATTATGGCGCCCACTGGATGCTCCACATTCGATATTTATCGCGACCGTCGCGCCACCGGGGTTTCCCCAAGCCGAGTGTTTATTATTGGAAATTGAGAATTTAATATTTATCCTGGGGGCAATTGAGAAAATGAATTGTTTTGTCCATTGTATTTTTTTTTGTTTTTAGTATTATGATATTATCATGGGTTAGGTTATAATAGCCCGTGGCTGTATCTCGTCGTTGTGTGTCGATAACATATATCACTTTGCATCGTACGTTTTTTTTTTTTTTCTTTCTTTGAATAAATGATAACGTTGA
This sequence comes from Ctenoplectra terminalis, assembly GCA_019453375.1. Lineage (NCBI taxonomy): Eukaryota > Metazoa > Arthropoda > Insecta > Hymenoptera > Apidae > Ctenoplectra > Ctenoplectra terminalis. The sequence goes on along the minus strand of SMSQ01026138.1, from coordinate 32,271 downwards.
ATAAATAAAACGGTCTGTACACGAAAAGTCTATAATTTATACGATTTAATTAAGTTGGTATTAAATATTATAGAGTATGATATTCTGTCTTAATTACCTTATTAAAAATTTATAGAACACGATATTTCGTCTTAACGAGCCTGTTAAAAAAATTAATATTCAGTGTTATATAAATTAACATTTAAATTGGAATTTATTTTTTAAAGTGCCTCCGAGAGAAAATATAAAAACGCTTTCAACAAAATTTGCGTGAAAGTTACGAAGTCATCCAGGAAATTACAGCGTTGTTTCTCGCTAATTAATTTGTCAAATTACTCGGCCATATTGTTTTAACTAAATGAAAGATGATTTCTTTTTTTTTTTCACTATTAGTTTTGTTGAGGAGTTGAAAAGCTGGAGGATTTCAATTGGTTCCGCCCGGAACCAATCAACTAAAGATCGTATTCACGTCATCGTGCAAAAAAAAAAAAAAAAAGAAAAATTGTTGCAAAACCAGGCGAGGATGAAAAACGAGCACGATAACGGCAACTACTCGAGAAAAGTGGACTGTCGGTCGCGTGACGCGCATTTGTGTCACCAGGACATCGTGACACGTAGTTTACATCGTGAATAATTATTATTATTCTTTTTTCAAACGACACCGTCCGTTAAAAAAATACATAAAAAGATAAATGACAAATGATACAACATAATTCGTCTATAGCCGCAATGAAAAATGTGGGGCATGCTTGCCTTTATTTATAACCTCACTTTCTGTTAAGACTAAATAATTTTTTATTTCAGTTAACTAGAAACATAATAAAAATATTTCCAACGATAATCTATTTTATTATTTTTATTGCAAAAATATCTTACGCCAGGATTAAATTATTTTCAGTGTTAATTAATTTTTTTTTAATGAAATAAGAAATGAGAAACGTAACTGGGCTCAAGAAAAAAAAAAGTTAAATGGCCACGGTAAGATGAATTTTGCATAGGTTGGAAATTTACATGAACAAACGACAACCTAACCTTTCAACAAATATTCATCGATTCCAAAGTGACCACTATGCAGTTCTCAGTACGAGCAAGCGAATAATTAATTCCACAGCAAAAGTATATCGAATATAATGTAATTATACCAAAGTCCTGGTCCCTCAACTCCGTAGTACATTTGTTTAATGCGTCACCAGCAAAAGGGCTTCCCTTAACGTCATTCTCAATCATAAACTAGGACTCTAATCCGGAGTCCGTCAGAAAAACAAGCTTAAAATGAATATCGCTTCTCTCGTGGAACATGTTTTGCCTTCCACAAAAAGGAGGTTACGTCTCCGGACGTAAAACGTACCAACACCATTTAAATCCCTAGGGAATTAAAATATCTTTTAAATAATCCTTTATAAAACAAACTAATTTCTTTCTTTGACTCTAAAAAATTGGAAATTAATTCTTTACAAATTTTTATATTCTCTGAATTCATAGGAAAAAAGAAAAAAGCCAAAGTTGACCCTCTAGTACCACTAAGGTTAGGTTTGGGTTAGGTTCATCATTTTTTTATCGAACTTCAAAAGACCGAAAGCTAATACGTTGCGAAGCCTTTTTTTAATCGATTAATCTCTACCTGCAAGTTTAGATATACATTTACCTCAAATAATAAAAAAAAAAAGAAGTAGAGGGAATGGTATTTTCTTCCAAACCAAGTTTCCCAAATTCGTAAATTTATTATCGCCACCGGAGTGTCTAAGTTAATCAGCCAGCGCAAGGAAGAAAAGGGATGGTCGTTTTGGAGAACAAAATCGTGTCTGACAAAGACCGATGACAGAAGGACTACCTAATAGAAGGGGCAAACCCCTAGCTCTGTCCTGATATAATTAATCTTCGCCTCGAACCGGCGTGATTGGCCTCAAAGGAAACAGGCTAGCCGTGAAAAATACGGTACAATCCACTCCACGAAAATTCCTACCCATGGACACTAGCTCACGTTCTGGGAAAAATTTGGTTTTGTTGCTCGAAGCGAGCTCGATAGCCCTCCACTGGAATTTCTTGCCCCACCTAAACCGATGAATAATGAATTCCTCGTTTGCTCCATTTAGCGCAAGAACTTGCACCCTAGGGATTTTAGTTCTTATCGTATTATGCTCTGGTGAAAACGTTTTTGACACTGTTTCGATCGAGTTCATGTTTATGGAACGTATAGTATAGTTTATTCAACACTTTTTGTAGTATTGGCTCAGTTCAAGTTAGGTTATGGAAGTTAGAACCAAGTTTGGCTCAGTTTTTAATTTGTTTATTCGTTTTAGTTAAATTCCTGTATTAATACCAGTTTTTTAAATGTTGCTAGTGAAATTCCCCTAGGACTGATGTCTAATCGAGTTAAAATCGTGCTCTCCAATTTTTTAGATAAACTTCAACTTGTCCGGACAATAACCAGACAATCCTGATTGTCCGTATCCATCACGTGCCACCCACGGCCGAAGAGAAATAAAAGCGAAACGATGGCAGCGCCATTCAAGACACCCTAACAGTGACAGGGCAATTATAAATGGGGGAACGCGCCCGACCATTCAGTGTGTCGTTTCGCAAAGCACGTGTACGCCGTTTTATGGAGGCAATAATTTACAATTATGTCATCGTGTCGAGTTATTTTTATGCGGCACACGCCGCCTCTGTGCGCCTCCGAATTTATTTCTTTTTTTTCTCGTCGCCCCTCCAACCGCTCCGTCTGTTTCTTTTTTTTTGTGTGTGTGTGTGTGGGAACTGAGCTCAGGCAAAGGGAGATCTCTGTCGAAATTTCGCAGTTTTCCTTTGTGAGGAATACTTGTGTCTGACCGGTGAGAAATTGAAAGAAAAAAAAATGAAAAAAAAAAGATGGAAAAAGTAGTCTGAGAAAGAAATTGGCGTCATTTGGTATATTCGAGTTTTTAATTTATTCAAATGTCTACAAAGAATTGTTTAATGAGATTAGAAAGGAGGCTAAAAATGTTGGGAGAAAAAAAAAATATAAATTGGAATATCCGAGTTTTTTTATTTGCGTGGACATAAATATAAACGAATAATTATTAAGGAAGAAGCAAAAATGAAGAATTCAAGAAATTCTAATTTGGAATATTGGAATTTTTGAAAATTATTAAATAATTGTTGAAAGGAAAGATTGCAAAAATATTTGAAGAAAAAATTATTGTAATTTGGAATAGTGGAATTCTCGAAACATTGATTTATTAAATGTCCAATTCCTGTTATTTGTTCATATTTCACGTGAACTTTATCCAGGTTTCTTGGAAAGCCACCAATTCTATGGACTCTTAACTCTGCGCCGCCATTACAGCGACAGTTTCTATGCCAACGCGATATCCGCGAGTTTCTTTCACAGTTGCTCAATTCCTACGCTCGTTTCCCTCGAATTTATCGTTTACAACATCGTCATACGTTAAGATCGCTGTGAAAAAGTTGGACGTTATGGTCGATGGATGGTCTGGGGAATCGTGGCTAGAAATTCGAGAAAACCGATGCCAAAATGTCTCTTCTTCCGGTCGAGATTTCCATGTTTCATGCTGGAATCGGGGAATCCTTTATTTCCAGGGCTTTTTAAATGTCTGCCATCAATTATCCCGCAAAGTTGGCAACACTGATCGTGCAACCCCATTTTATCTGACAATCGAAGCTTCTATTATAATTAAAACTATTATTCAATTACGATCAAACTATTTCTCAAACGAAGAAGAAAAAATTCTGACGAAATTAATACATCGGGAAATGATTTAGTAACTTTGGTCGTGAATCTAGGGAATTTACTAATATGGCGGACTGAATTTGTCCCTCGAGCCTGGTCTCCGCTTTGGACAGGCAATTAGCCTCTTAAGAGGCTCGTTTAGGGTATCTCCAACGTGACTTACAATCCCTGAACACGAAACATGAATACACACCATGGGATCCATGGCGAATTACACCGTGCCTCGACGTTAACATAATGAACAACCTACAACTCTAAACGTACAGGTTCGTAAACCACTAAATATCAAGGAAAACAGCCTTCGAGCACGGAAAGGTGTGCGCACGTGAGTACCAGGGACCTTTGATCGTGTAATCATATTACGCGTGTTTGATCAACAAGTTAATTGATTGCTTCTGTGAAACTTTTACAATGTAATACGGAGTTTAAGGTTGTTAATTCATAGGGAATTATGCGTCAAATGCTGCCATCTTGAATTACTAAAACGCTGCCTTCGATTCGACTGAACTATCTGGAGTCAATTGATTTTTTTATCTAGGGAAATTCTAGGTCTTTCAGAATAAGGTTTTAAATTTTGAGGCTAGAATATGAATTTTTAATAAATAAACTTGTTTTGTGTAGATCGTGGGGTTGAAGCTGTGTCGAAGTAAAGTGCTTGACATAGCTTCAAGATATAAATAAATTTAGTGTTTCTTTCTTGGTGTATCTTTTCTTTTCCAGGAATATAAATATACGTGTTTAAATAGGGAAACATGGTAGCATAGGGAAATAGCTTTAGTAAATTTCACTGAAAAGTATTTTGCGTCACGAGCGCAACTAGGGGACCTAATATTCTACGCGATGAAACAACGGAATAGTTTGGGAAGAAAGTGGATTCTTGCATAGTGCGTGTCTGCAACTGCTGAATACATAATCCACGAGGAACACTGTTATATTCCATTTCTCATACTTATCAGATGCTATTCTCGAGCTAATGAATTTTTAAAACTTTAATTAACTGCATATCTGCTTCATTAAGATGGAAAAAAAATACTAGATTAGAAATAATATTCTAGGTACTAGTGTCACTTAACAACTGAAGTGGAGAAAAAATGTCACTAGGCCATTGTGACCGTTGCTATTATATTATTGGCTTTTGAACTCCTTTCAATGTATACTAATCCTGGCCTTGAATCAAGCTTCAATGTATTATACATCGTTTGAGATATTGAATACATTTCCCCTGACTCTATTTTCCCTGGTATTAATAATTCACTATACGCCATGAATATCAGCGCTGGGTGCCTCTCTTTGTATTCTTACGGCGTTATGAGGGGAGAGAAAGATTGTGTTTAAAATGATGTACAAAGTTTTCCTTGTACTTATCAAGTAAATTAAAAATAAAATAACTTTTGTTGGATTTCATGAATCTCGAATTCTAACCTGAACTATGAAAAATTTAATATAGTACTTACGATTCTTCTATGATCTTCGAAACTACTTTTTTTATTCATATCAATTTCTTTATATTTGACCTACAACTATAATATATTCTAAAAAAAGGGAACCACAGTTATGGTAATAGGGTTAGGTTCCCTATCCACCATTACTTCTTTTACATTTCTAGCTCCCCCTTTTTTTGTTACATAACTGGATTAAACTGTACCATGTTCTTACATGCCAATGACCCCTAACATATTCTTTTATCCTCTCTTTTTTCTGTACATAAATAATATTCTAACCTAACTTTCCATACCATTCCAAACCTTTCCCCGGAAAATTCACCACCATATTAACACCCAGTCATCCCTACCTAGCTATCTAACTTAGCCACCCATAAAACACCTAGTGTTCCCATGGAAAACCCATAAAAGAAAAGGTCCAAAGATTTTTAACTCAACCACCTAGCTCAGCCACCCACAGAACCACTCGGTCTCCTCATTGAAAACTCATAAAAACAAAGGTATAAAAATTCTAACCTAACCACCTAGCTCAGCTACCCACAGAACCCTTAGCTCCCCCATTGAAATCCCATAAAAGAGAAGGTCCAAAGTGAGCACTCACCAGTCTGGACGAGCTTGAGCGCGGCGGCATTGTGCTGCTTGAGCGGCTCGTTGAGCCCCAGTTGGGTGAGGTCCTTGAGAGGATTGGCGGCATCCTCGCCGGCGCCAGCGCGACTGTTTTGCATAGTCCTGGCGTGTGGCTCGCGACGAGTGCCCTTCGCGACCTCGTGGCTACGCGGAGCCTCGTTACGGCTCGATCTCCTTCTACGTGTCTGTCCTCGCTCCCGTCTCCTCTCCTTCTTCTTCTTCTTGTTGCTCTCGTGGCCGACGGGACGATCGTTTCTCTCGTTGACCGCGATCACGGTCACCTGACAGCTCGGCCGACGATCCCCGGTCAACACTGAGCTAGGTTCACGGACTGAGTTCTCATAGATACGCAGCAGCTCGTCCGCCGGGTAGATGACGTACATGCCCAGCCGATGGTGTCCTCGTGGTGTTCACCGGATCGCGCGTCCAATCTGCCGATTCGCTGGCTCCCGTGGCTGCCTCCTCCGCTGCTGCTCCTGCTGCTGCCGCGTTTCTCGGCCGAGCCAACATCGCTACCCGCCAATTCATCGTTTATGAATCCGCCGCGAGTCACTCTGCCAGGCCACGCGAACGCCCGCATCTTCTTGGCACGAGAGCCACCACCGATTTCTCGACGGCCGTCTTGCTCGTTTGCTCCGTGGCGTTGTGGCAGCTTCCTTCCAGTCTGGCAATGGGTGACCTGAAGACTGCTTATACGAGGACGGTGGTTGCCTGGTTAGTGGACTTCCATGGGTGGGCGGTGATCCTTGGCCTGGAACAGAGAAGATTGTTTGTTATTGGGTTGAAGGATTTTGTGGTGTCGTGTGGTTATACAGTTGGGCGAATTGGTAGACATAGCTGGTAGATAGTGGGTCTTGGGTTGGGTCGAGAAACGTGTTTATGGTAAGGTAGTGGTTGTTAGGTTACTGGTCTTTCATGGGTGGGTGGTGGTCTTTGGTTTATGGTAGAGGAGATGACTGGTTAATGGATTGGAGGACTTTGTGGTGTGATCATAGGATTTGGGAAACTGGTGAGTGTTATGTAGATTGGTTTCCTATTGGTGAGTGGCAATTTTGGGGTTATAGTGGAGCTGATGGTTAGTTGTGAGTTCTGAAAATTCAGTGATATCTAGCAATGCCAGTATAAGTTTAGAATTTATTATACTATGGTAACGAGTGTAAAGAGCACATGGGAAATTTATTACTAGTTATGATCTAAGACAAATAGTGCGAGGTCCCCTAAATAGAAAATAATTTTAGGCCTGTAATAGAGTAATAATACAGGTTAAGTACAGTGGAACAAGTTCAATTGTATGTTAAAGTGGTACCGAGTGTATAGAATGAGTGATACGGTGAGTGTCTTTTGTTGACTAAGTGGATCTTGGTATTATATGGAAGTTGGCTATTTGTTGGTAGACTTAGTTACACTGTTTCCCTAGCAAACTAAACAGTGTCAAGTATTTGGAGTAGACTATTACTGGCTCGACTACCTCACTCCTTAGTCATACCGTGTTTCTATGTAACATTCTAAATCCTGATATACTTAATGGCAAGCTCCAACACTGGTACTATATTTTGTTTCAATGTGACTCATTCCAATCCCCTGCCTAGGGACTTTCGGTCTCAGCAGGGAACAACGAAGGGAAATCCCTGGAATTAACATTCTGTAGGAACGTTTTAGCATTGTTGTCCTATTCAGGTTGCATGTTTCCATGCTATTCCGTAGTTAACTGTGATCCTTAAATAGCGCGTTTCTGATTGTGAAGCAGATCCCCTTTAAAGGTTCTAGGACATTTTCATTGACATTTCCCAGGCCGAAGCCCGATTCAGTATTTATTTAAATAATCGTCGCGCTAATGCCACGGCTCATGAATTATTAACGAGACTCGTTTTAACTCGGTTAAGGCTCACCGTTTGTTCCATCGAACGAGAATCGTTCTGTTTACAGGGTAAACGACTTATTCAACGTGTCTGAATAAAATCGGAGACATCCTCTTATTTCCGCGACTCGAGAGACCGGGCACAATGTCATATAAACCGTCTCCGGTGATTTACATCTAATTTGAATGCGCCTTTCGATGGAGAGAGAGAGAGCACTATCAATTCAATCGGATTTCGAATCTTCGTTTAAGGAGAACTTTTTCACTATAAAATTAAATTCTGTTCTATGACCATATATGTCCATATTTCCTTCCCCTAGCAAACATTACCATAACCATCAATTTCCATACAGATTTCCCATCAGAGCCATCTACCCACGCGGGAGGAAAACTTTTCCATTTGGCTGTATAAAAAATATGTATAATACGAAAGGAAAATCGATCAATCAATCAGCCTAACGTTCTCATGTTCCTCTCCTGGCATAGTGATGGAGTGCAAATCTAACCTAACCAGCTGTCTGATCATTCACACGAACGGCATAAATCACGATCAACTTTGAACTTTCTCATAACCTCATCACCATAATGGACTTAAATTATATTTACAAAGCTTCTCAATGTTTGTGTCGTCGGAGCAAAAATGAATCCAACATAAAACAGAAAATTCCCCATCTCATTTAAGGTTCTATAGGTATTTTTTTTATTAATCTAAGATAAATTATGTTCGGTTATAAATTTTCTCCATAACCTAATCGCCATATTAATCAGTATTTTAAGACACTTGTTGCTGTAACAGAGCTTAACACAAATCTAACCTTAAAATAGAAAATCCCCTATTCAATATCCGAATTAAAAATTTATGTTATTCGTTTTGCAAGTGTTTTTCGAATCTCGGGAAATTAATAGCGTACCCTGGACTGAGAATGTCCGGTTAAATCCCCTTAAAAGCTTATCTTCTGCAGCTGGACAAACGATGCAATTATTACCAGGGCTGGAAAAAACTGTACCCATTAAATTCTCACGGATAACCCCGGCAGTGTCCTTTTAAGTAATTGAACCAGCCCTGGTGCAAGCGTGGACGGTGATTATTCTTTTCTCCACGACATTCTTCGCGAAGAGCTATGCAAATTGCGATAAGCCATTTCACGTAATTAACACGTTGCCTGGAACACGCTCTTCCGTTGGAACAAATTATGGACTTCAATGGGAGAACTTCTGAGAGAGTTTCCGACGTCCAGGGTTGACTTTGTTCGAGATTCAAAATGGTTTCTGTAAAATTCTCAGGCCTAGGGAATAATTACACACAGAAGAGCTCTTGTTTGTTTATCGAACATCCCTAGCTTGTGCCTAGTAAATTTTGAGGTTAAAATTCTTCTTTGAGGAAGATGAATTTTTTCGACGAGGAGTACCATGAGTTTGCCTTCCCTTTGATGTCAATGGACATAACCAGGTCAGCCAACGAGACTCTCGCGACCAATTTTTCCATCCTATACGTACAAAGAAACGCTCGCAGACTCGATAAACCGGCGATACTATGGATTTGTCTGCCTTTCGTCGATAGTTTTCTTCGTTGAATCGTTCCTTCGTTGCGATAAAGGCACTTCTTTCCAAGGATTTCCCTTGTTTCCAGTTAATTGCTGATTTTATACCTTCAGAACGTCTTCCCATCGCTGTTTTTTTTTTATTTACTAGTGTTTTTCTAGGGTAGTTCCAGTATCACAGTAGATTTTTTTTTTTAATTACCAATAAAAAATTTTTAACACTCATGGTAAGGAAAAAAAAATTGTTGAAAGTAAGGTGGGCGCCATTTGTTAGCATTTCGTTAGCCCAGCCAGCTTTTTTTATTATAATTCGACCGGACGTCAAAGCCCACTTCAATGATCATAACCTAATTCATTAGCCGGTAATGTAACACGCGACCGAAAGGCCGGTCTGAAAGCCGGAGGCGCTTGAACGCTCCTCATAAGTTCGGAAATCGCGTTACGATATCGGATTAAAAAAGCTCCCAGCCGTCGTTCCATTCGACGACCAAATAATTGGAGCACTCGCTCAATTATCCGGCTCTTTGTTCCCCTTGTTGGCGAGCACCGGCGCCAAGGAATCCCCGGCTGTTTTTTCCGATACGCAGTACCAACTATTTTCTAGTGACTATTACCATTATGTAGTGGAATTTTTTACTTGCATTAGAAATGTCGTTAATTTCATAGATTTATCGATACTTTGTACTCTTGAATTTTATTAATATAATTTACCAAGTCTGTCATACTTAAAAAAAATTTCCTAGATCTAATAAATTATAGAAATTTCTCTATGTTTCAAATTATGCAAATTTTGCATGTTGAAGGAGGAATGTTTTTAGTTCTCCAACGTGTAGCACGTATCTAATAAGTATTCAGTCTCGCTTAATCGAAACGCATAAATAGAAATATGTTTGCTACGTTTCAGTACCGATCGAATAAATATGAATTGCCTATCTCTTTCCATTTGCTATGATATTATAAAGCACGTAGCGTTGTAGTATCGTGCAACGTGTCAAGCACGTACCACGTCGAGAGCGTCGACCACGTGTCGTCGCATAATTACGAACATAACCTCGTCGAAACTGTTAGAGCGATGAAGATAGTAACCATGAAAATTTGACAATGAATCTGGTGGAACTACTTTATGAATTGATAATATCGTGAAGCATATTTAGCGCACGATGAATAACTTTTCGTGACTATTATTAAACGACATTTAAATTTCGCGCCTCTTCCATGCAAATTTCATTGTATTTTCCAAATGATTTTATTAAATTTTCTAGAATTATATTTATAGATTATTATTGGAATGTTTAATTTCTATAGAATGGCAAAACTTCTTTTATCTAGGAAATTAATTTAAGAAAATTATAAATTATAATGTTAGTAATATTTTTTCAGGATTGTAACATTAGTGACAATACGTAATAATTTTTCAATCCGAAATTTTTATTAGTTTTTATTTACTAAACAAAATGTGTCATCACCAGACCCAAAATAACTTTCTAGTAATAAATAATTCCCCAAACACAATCCTGGTGCAATTTAATTGCGAACGGGGTTGAAAGATACACAAGAAAATTTTTCAAATCTCAAAACGTATTTTCGTTTCATCGAAACCCCCAGGAAACGGGAAGGAAAAAAGTGGCCACAAAACTCTGATTGAATCGTTTGTCATATTTGCGTTACCGAGAAGGAAAATTCGAAATCAAATGTTTTTTCCATCGAGATTCGTCGACATGAACAAACAGAGAATTTCAACGCGATACGACACCTGATATAATTCCGATTTCAATTATCGACAACTGGAACAACGCTAGCTCGAAACCGGAAACGGTAACCGGAGTCAGTAAATATCGACGGGACTTCCATTACGCGAGCTATCGCGGGATCCCATTACAAATTACATCCGTGGAGGAAAGTTCAATCTTCTGCTTGCTCTCAGTGAGATGGAGATAATTTGAATATGATATCTTTTATCGGATCCTTTTTTTTTTTATTCATTTCAAATTAATTAAAACAATCTTCACAAACCTGGTATTCTTCTTCTTAACACTAAACTTCATTATATTTTAATTTTTATTACCTGTATCAAAATCATTTCCATAGTATCAGTCAGAAAAAAAATAATATTCACTTATCTCTGTCAATCCTTTGAAGGTTATATTTTTAAATACTTTATTTCATAATTTTCCAAACAATCCTACCATTAGAAATTCTTGTAATAATCAATAAAGATAAATGATACTCCAATATTGCAATTAATATTTCACCTGCTGTTCCTAGTAACTTTTTTAAAATTGGCGGTACTACAGCAATTAGATTTAAACACAATTAATATAAAACTATTTTCCTTAAATTGGCTTCAATCTCCATCGTTAAAAACTTGGTACACATCCATGGATATGTCACGTGTAATACTTTAAATATCAATCACGTTTAATTAAATTAGCCGCCAAATTTTCAAACTGTTCTTTATCCTTGTCACCTGCCAACGACCTGCTGCACAAAGGCTAGTGCTTCGATCCGTTTCGCGGCCGCACGTCGATCGATTTTCTGGCAACAGATTTGTGGCTGCCTGCGAGTTTCCCGTCCCTCATCTATACAAATTTCGACGGCGATTTCTACCGTGAGGTCGTAGAAGCGAAGTGAGGCTGTGACGAGTTTGATTTCAGAATATTTTCAAAGAAAATGAGATGCTGCGTACACTTGCGGCCACGAGGTATGACACGATTTTTTTCTTTCGATTCTTTGACGAATTTCAAAGCCTACGAGAATAAATTTGAACACATTATTCCTCGATACTTTGATCATTACATTTGACGATATTTTTTATGCGATTAATTAAATGATATTACAATGTGACAAACATAACCTGATTTTGTACAAGTGGTTGTAACATGTGGAATGTGAAAAATTGGTAATTAAATGAGTTAAAAGAAGTATGTTGAAACGGGGTTAGAATATTATTTCTTAGAATTTTAATTAATTTAAATAAATGGATAATAGTCGAGTGTTTGAATGGAATGTTTTTTTCTCTGTCGAGAGAGGTCTATTATTAAAAGTAGATCAATGGAACATAATCAGCCAAGTCTGAATCAGAAAATGGAACTCTATTATAATTAAATCAGTAGAACCAAACTTGTAGAATATGATTAGCGAAACCGGGTCAATACAAACTGACAAGTAGAAATGGACAAGTATAATTTGATTAATAGAGTTTCATCAGTGAATTTTGATCAGAAGGTTATATTCAACTAGACTGAATTAATGGAACATCCTAAATGGGGTTTGACTTGCATCGGTGACTGTTTACATCACAGAAATTGACCATTCTAATTTAATCAATAATAATTAATCAATAACGAGTCGAATTGGACCAGTGTAACACGCGAAACTTGATTTTAATTTAATTCAATCAATAAACTCTTCTGTTTAAGATCAGAACTAGTTGAATGAATTTCTTTGTTAATATTTTTATAACTTTTTAGTAATATTTTTAGTCACATGAAATTTTTCTCAATAAATAATATTGAAGTATGAAGTAAATAGTGTTGTGGAATTCCAAGTATTCATTTTTTTTTTTTTTCTTTGATTATCAACAAGAATTCTGAGATAACCAGAGTGACGAGAATATTTTGAAGTAGAATGTTGCACGGGTGGATCCATTCCGAAATTTGAAATGCTAATTTTCTCGCGGCGGTTGCTAATTATTTTATGAAATAAACGACGATAAACAGATTCATGAAAATTGCGTACCGGTTGCAGTTTTGCTCACTTATAATTAAATAATTAGAAAGTTTTTTATTAAAATTAAATTTAAAACAATTTGATTTGAACTTAATTTTTCTTTTTAATATTTGGATTTTATGCTTTTGTAGTTAAATTGTATTTTTAAAAAATGGCAAAAAAACGTGAGTTTTAATAGTATTAAAAAATAATTAAGTAGAAGAAGACAGAAGGGTAACGAGGCTATTGGGGATCAAAGTTAATTTTACACTTTCAGCCAGCCCTGTAATGGCGACCTTCGTCGCTTCTTTGCCGCGTGTAATGCCAACCTTTCTGTGCCAAAAGCGACACGATTCCTTTGCCTTCACCGGCCACGTGAGCTCATCGTTCGAAATTCTGCGTTTGCTCGATGAAAACCTGTCCTTTCCGATAAATTACAGCATATCAAATGATTTTATAATTGTATGAAACAGTTCGGTGCGAGGAGCAACTATGTTGGCAGCCATTCAAACGTGTTTTCCGCCATCTTTGGTCCTTCGAACATAACCTTCGTAATTTTGAAACAGAGATGAAATGGAATCAGAAAATTTTAAAAATTACAATAAAATTAATAAATATTTCCGAACGAAGTATAATTAAATTATCGATGCAAAGAATTTTTATAAATCAAATAGAACAAAGGCTCTGGGATTTAAAAATTATTTTACAAAATTATATAATTCACACTGAGAATTACAAAAAAAAAGAAAAATACAAAACAAGTACAGAATTTAAAAATGAAAAATCATACTACGAAAATTTTTTGATTCCAATAAACGAACCGCCAAAGTTTAGCTAATATTTTTAAAGAAAAGGAAACAGCTGTCCAGAAAAAAATGGTCATGTATAAACGTTTCGCTGTTCAATCGGTACCACGTCGGGCCAGGGCGACCGGAAAATTGATTCGATCGATTCGAGCAGAGAACGATGAGTGACAAGTCGGATCCGAGCTAACTGTGGAGGCAAAGGAACAGCGAATTTAATGCTTCGCGTCTGAGGGGTGGGGGGATTATTATTATTTGCTATTTTTACGCCTCTGCGAGATATCTGTGCCGTCACGTAAAAGGGGTAACGGTTCGACATTATAAATAATGGGCGTCGAAATCGATAAACAGAGAGATCGGCTGGAAATTTTATGGTCGTCGATCGTTTGGAAGCAAAACTGGAAGGAGATTGCTTGTCTTGAAAGAGAGAGAGAGAGAAAAAAAAGAGAAAAAGAAATGCTGTGTCTGAATGGGAACAGGTTTACTGCCTTTATAAATTTCGATGCCGCTCGAGATACGCTCTTGATCTCGAAGCTGTTGCCAGAATGTTGTCGAGGGAACCACCGACTGGGTTGGTTCTTAAAGTGATCGCTAGCTAAGAAAAGCTTTAACCATTCCGTGTGTACAGGGTGTTTCAAAATAGTACTAAGGTTGTTTGTGAAAGACGAAAAAACAAATAGAAAATTTTAAAAGCGCAGAAACATTTGCGGAAATAAATCTGACGAATGATCGAAATGAATTATTTTTTCACGAATTAAATGCCTCGCAGAATTTAATATTTTTCCTGGCAACATATTCTTGTCTGGAAAATTCGGACTATAGCAATTTGGTAATAGTTAATACAATTTTATAAAAATTAAATATTTCAGAATCCAACAGCAGCNTTTCACGAATTAAATGCCTCGCAGAATTTAATATTTTTCCTGGCAACAATTTGGTAATAGTTAATACAATTTTATAAAAATTAAATATTTCAGAATCCAACAGCAGANGATGTTAAAGAAGAAAGAAAAAAATTAAAATGAGAGTTTGAAACAAGTGTTCAAGGTCTGAANTTTATAAAAATTAAATATTTCAGAATCCAACAGCAGAGTTAATTTTTACAAATCCAATAAAAAAAATCAGAGTGCATTGGATCTAGTTCCTAAAAACGTCACCAAACTTGCCAAGTCACTAAAACAATTTTCTCCATGAACACCAATTATAGATCGATCCAGAAAATTTTCAGCCAGTCACAGAATAGGTTGCGAAAAAACTTGTTTTTTTTTTTTGCAAAGTTTCAATTCTTGACCCACTTTTCTCTAATCGAATTCCCTAGTAGGGCAACCAGGCGACCCCTGGGGGATTCCCCCTGTGAAGAATTAGTAAAATTCTTAGGGATAAGCGTATCGGGGTGGGGGAAACCGAAGAAATGGTCGATTCGCTACGATTCCGCTTGCAAATTGGCTCGAATTAGCATTGCAAAGGAACGAACGAGCCTTGAAGTTAGGCTTTTCGGTCTCGACGGTTGGTCGGTGTCGAGCAACTACGGTATAGTTTCACGAGCGCGAAATTTGTCGAGTCTGGCTGCTTTTCAGTTGAACTACGCTTTGACGCGTTGCACGACGAAGTTAATAAAGCGTGAAATTTGTTGGCAAATGGCAAACATCAGCCGCGGCTCCGTGCTACAGGGCTTTTCAATTCCAGATACCCGATGCTCATCGACTTTCTGCTGCTATTTATTTTACACAGATTTTTATAGAGTACTTGGTCCTCTTTTTTATTTTCTTAACTTACTTTTACTTTTACATGAACTCCGTCGTTGGATTCTGTCCTGTTGGAAATATTAAATTTTTTTCAACGTTTAATTTCTCTTATCCTAACTTTTATGAAATTATAAATCGTGTAAAAATTGGTATTCAATTATTATTATGCACTAATATTAATTCGCCACAAAAACAGTTCATTGCTTGTTAATAAATTCATATTAAGTTTTAATCAAAATCTGCTTCGATTCGTTGAGAGAACATTTCAGTTGCAAAGAGTTAATGAATATCTAATCTGTTCTACAATTAATCTATTTAGAAAAATAATTTGTAAATAAACTGATAATTATTCTGCCTTTTTTGATTATGCACTTTTCCAATATTCCAATCTCAAAAGTTATCGGTAAGCCGAAAGTTTGTAAAAAGCGATTGGAATCGAACGAGGGAAACAATAGTTTTATTAAGCATTCTCCAGAGACTTTGTTCGGCTTTGTTCGCCGCGATTCGTTCGATTTTACGAGGGAATCCGAAAGGCAGTGGGCACCGCATGCCAAAATGACTCAAATTTGGAACGGATTCAGGGTTGAATCGACGAAAAGGTCAGCTCTGGCTCCTCGTCCAACATACCCACTATATCGTTTCGGCTTATTCACCTAGCTTTAATTTATTGGTGTATTTACAGGATTCGCTTTTGCACGCGCGTTTCCACGCCTGCCATTGTTTGCACACGTTCCCAGATTTATTAATACGATTCATCCCGTCGAATGATCGCAAAACCTCGAATAATAATCGGCTTCCCTCACGAAATCGATAAATCGAAGCGAATGTTTCCTCCGTTTTATAAACATTGTTGTCGAATTTCAAAAATCTAGAATGAATTATTTCATGATTTTTGAAAGAGAAAAATACTGGTATTTTTTTTTCTTTTTTTCTTATGGGACAACTTAATGCATTTGATGTGATTTCGATTAATCAAAGCTTGGCAAGCCTGTAGATTTTCACGTCTTAATGATTCGTATTTGAAATTATCGGAAAATTGAGAATATAGGTTACGACAAGAACTCACGTTCGATGTGCTCTCACCTAATTCCAGCTGGGAATAATAAAAATGCTCTTAATTAGAAACAAGTTACGCTCAAAGAGCTGTTTACCAGTTTTTTTTTCTGCCGAACCGTTTAGGAATTTAATTAAAAACGCTTTCAAGTCCGTAACTTCATCCTAGTGATAAATCGCCACGATACACGAATTTCCTAAACCTGTACGGCAACTACTCTAGTAACTTTTTCTCTAGCCAACATGTAAGTGAACAAAAATTATTTCCCAGGAAAATGATAACAGTATCGAAAGGTTGGACGTCAGGAGCGAAAATTGAAAAACTTTTCGAGGCCGTGTTGCTCGTTTCGAGACCCTAAGCCGTAAAATAACTAGGATCAAAGGAAACCATTCCAGTGTTGCGTGCTGGGTCACAATTAAGAGGATGACAGTGACTTATCAAATTTCAGTCGGATGTTAATCTGGGATCGGGATTAGTTCTTGATTATACAAAATGGTGGCGTGATTTATAGGATAAACGGAATTAGTGGTGTCACGTGGTAGTCGGCGTTATGACGGTATAGTGACATTTGACGTACGACTCTGTTTCACCGAAGTAAAAAGTAACTTCTTGTTTATGGAACACCACCCTTCGCAGAAGTCCACGTCCAATCGAAAGCGGATGAATGAATAATTTAAAACCCACACTTCTCGTCTCTTTGTACAGAATTTTATTCCGCGAACGTGGTAATTTTACACGCTCCCTCGCATGTTTGCATGACAAACGGAACACGAAAGCTCACCAGTCACGAATCTAGTTTACGTCCAGGCATTTCAAACTCTGATAAGTTGATCGTGGCACGCTGCAAAAATATTAGCGGCCAGTAACAGTTTAGCCAGGATTTGATAACGCGATACCGGGGCACCTGGTTAAGGGAATAAGCGAGACACGACAGTTTATTAATTTTTTTTTTTTTTTTCTCTTCCAGTTTAAGTTGAGCGAGTTGGAAAAGTTGAGCGGAGTGTGTATTGATATTGGAAATGGTGATTTTATCTAGTGAAGTGTAGCGTAATGCGCACGCTATCGGAGTTTGTGTGATCTTTGAAGCAAGATAGTGTTTGGAATAGTGACTAGTGAAGTGATCTAAGGAGAAAAAAGTACTTTTCGGTACTTAAAATATTCTTGGAAGCCTTTACTTATGGCTGTCCATGAATTTTATTTTAATTTCTTTGATTTTTGTGGGAAGATAATGTCTAGTGAATGTCTAGTGTGTTGTAAGTGACTAGTGAAGTGATCTAAGAAGGAAGAAACATTTTTCGGTACCTAAAATATTTTTGGAAGCCTTTACTTATGACAGTCCATGAATTTTATTTTAATTTCTGTGATTTTTGTGGGAAAATAACGTCTAGTGAATGTCTAGTGTCTAGTGTATTGAAAGTGACTGGTGAAGAACTTAGAAGTGACCTTTAAGCATTTTTCACTGTTTAAAAATGTATTGGAGTCCTGTAACTATGCCAGTTCATGGAAGTTACTACAGTTTGTGTGATTTTTGAAGGAAAGTAATGTCTAGTGAATATTTAGTATGTTAAAAGTGACTAGTGAGGTGACCTATGTAGAAAGAAGCATTTTCCAGTGCTTAAAAATTTATTGGAAGGCCCAAACTACGGCAGTCCATGAATGTTATTACAATTTCTGTGATTTCCGGAGGAATGTAATATCTAGTGAATATTTAGTGTCTTAAAAGTGACTAGTGAAGTGACCCAACGTCGGTGAAACGTCTTCTGATCCTTAAAAAAATTATTGGAAGCCCCTAAATGTGGCAATACATACACGCTATCAAAATGTGTGTGATCTTTGTAAGACGATAGTGTCCAGTGAGTATTCAGTGTGTTAAAAGCGACTAGTGAAGTGACCCAACAAGAAGAAACCATTTTCCGTGTCTAAAAAGATCCTTGGAAACCCATACCTTCGAAAAATATTGTCCTCGTTGAAACTTAAATCGCTATACACACGAAAAATGCCCTTAGCCAGTTGAAAGACCCCTAAGATTTCCCTAGAACCGTTCTCAGACAATTCCACCAAGAATATGATCCCTAAAGACGGTAGATCTCCTGGACCGGTTAGTCCAACGGAACAAATGCAATATTCCCAACTATCCTTGTGAACCCGTACACGTGTCCACAACCGCTTTTCCTCGCAGAAGGTTCCACTGTTTGCCCTTGGCAATGGAAAGAGTCAAAATTTCGTGGAAAATCAAAGGGAAGGAGACTGAAACCGATCGTTTATCGAGAAAGCCAGGGCTACAGGGCAAAGTAAGACAAAGAGGCTGCAAACGGAACACGGAAAAGCTATTCGACGGGGTGTAACGATCCTGTGACCGGGCCTGGCATGGAAATGGAATCCGACATTTTAGCAATCGTTCTTTTTCTCGGGGAAATGGTGTTTACAACGCAACAAAACTACCTGCCAGCGGCGGATCCTTTCTTCCATGGT
The DNA here is from genome assembly GCA_019453375.1 of Ctenoplectra terminalis. Lineage (NCBI taxonomy): Eukaryota > Metazoa > Arthropoda > Insecta > Hymenoptera > Apidae > Ctenoplectra > Ctenoplectra terminalis. The sequence continues at coordinate 13,312 of SMSQ01026138.1, read as the reverse complement.
CATGTTCCGCCGAATCGAGACTGAAATTGCTTTTGTAGATGCTCGAGCTCGTTCACAGGGGCGTACCGATTGCTCCTTCAACATTTTATGGGCTATATCACTTAACGCTAGAACTACCGACGATTAAGGCGTACCTATTTGTACCAAAGGAATTATAATGATTAACTGTTTGGAAGAATACGTAATCCAAGAGAAACAAATTGTATAAAATACTGAAAGAATGCACTGTTAAAAATTTATAGAATTTGTATAAGAAATTATGAACTGGCTTCGAAACTTTTCACGTTTAATCTTCATTTTTCTTTACTTCTAAGAAATTAAAAAAAAAAGAAAAAATTTATTAGACCTAATAGATGTTAAAGAAGAAAGAAAAAAATTAAAATGAGAGTTTGAAACAAGTTAGAAAAAAGTACTTTTCGGTACTTAAAATATTCTTGGAAGCCTTTACCTATGGCAGTCCATGAATTTTATTTTAATTTCTGCGATTTTTGTGGGAAGATAATATCTAGCGAATGTCTAGTGAGTGTCTAGTGTGTTGAAAGTGACTAGTGAAGTGATCTAAGAAGGAAGAAACATTTTTCGGTACTTAAAATATTCTTGGAAGCCTTTACTTATGGCTGTCCATGAATTTTATTTTAATTTCTTTGATTTTTGTGGGAAGATAATGTCTAGTGAATGTCTAGTGTGTTGTAAGTGACTAGTGAAGTGATCTAAGAAGGAAGAAACATTTTTCGGTACCTAAAATATTTTTGGAAGCCTTTACTTATGACAGTCCATGAATTTTATTTTAATTTCTGTGATTTTTGTGGGAAAATAACGTCTAGTGAATGTCTAGTGTCTAGTGTATTGAAAGTGACTGGTGAAGAACTTAGAAGTGACCTTTAAGCATTTTTCACTGTTTAAAAATGTATTGGAGTCCTGTAACTATGCCAGTTCATGGAAGTTACTACAGTTTGTGTGATTTTTGAAGGAAAGTAATGTCTAGTGAATATTTAGTATGTTAAAAGTGACTAGTGAGGTGACCTATGTAGAAAGAAGCATTTTCCAGTGCTTAAAAATTTATTGGAAGGCCCAAACTACGGCAGTCCATGAATGTTATTACAATTTCTGTGATTTCCGGAGGAATGTAATATCTAGTGAATATTTAGTGTCTTAAAAGTGACTAGTGAAGTGACCCAACGTCGGTGAAACGTCTTCTGATCCTTAAAAAAATTATTGGAAGCCCCTAAATGTGGCAATACATACACGCTATCAAAATGTGTGTGATCTTTGTAAGACGATAGTGTCCAGTGAGTATTCAGTGTGTTAAAAGCGACTAGTGAAGTGACCCAACAAGAAGAAACCATTTTCCGTGTCTAAAAAGATCCTTGGAAACCCATACCTTCGAAAAATATTGTCCTCGTTGAAACTTAAATCGCTATACACACGAAAAATGCCCTTAGCCAGTTGAAAGACCCCTAAGATTTCCCTAGAACCGTTCTCAGACAATTCCACCAAGAATATGATCCCTAAAGACGGTAGATCTCCTGGACCGGTTAGTCCAACGGAACAAATGCAATATTCCCAACTATCCTTGTGAACCCGTACACGTGTCCACAACCGCTTTTCCTCGCAGAAGGTTCCACTGTTTGCCCTTGGCAATGGAAAGAGTCAAAATTTCGTGGAAAATCAAAGGGAAGGAGACTGAAACCGATCGTTTATCGAGAAAGCCAGGGCTACAGGGCAAAGTAAGACAAAGAGGCTGCAAACGGAACACGGAAAAGCTATTCGACGGAGTGTAACGATCCTGTGACCGGGCCTGGCATGGAAATGGAATCCGACATTTTAGCAATCGTTCTTTTTCTCGGGGAAATGGTGTTTACAACGCAACAAAACTACCTGCCAGCGGCGGATCCTTTCTTCCATGGTCATGTTTCGCCAAATCGAGACTGAAATTGCTTTTGTAGATGCTCGAGCTCGTTCACAGGGGCGTACCGATTGCTCCTTCAACATTTTATGGGCTATATCACTTAACGCTAGAACTACCGACGATTAAGGCGTACCTATTTGTACCAAAGGAATTATAATGATTAACTGTTTGGAAGAATACGTAATCCAAGAGAAACAAATTGTATAAAATACTGAAAGAATGCACTGTTAAAAATTTATAGAATTTGTATAAGAAATTATGAACTGGCTTCGAAACTTTTCACGTTTAATCTTCATTTTTCTTTACTTCTAAGAAATTAAAAAAAAAAGAAAAAATTTATTAGACCTAATAGATGTTAAAGAAGAAAGAAAAAAATTAAAATGAGAGTTTGAAACAAGTGTTCAAGGTCTGAAAAAAATAGAAGGCTATTGTCGGTTACGACAAATGGTATTTATAATTAATCCGGGCTTGTTTTTGAAAACCCGGCCGATGAAAGATTGAAGGGTCGTCTGAATTTTAAGCGACAGCTGTAACTAGCAACGTTAAATACTCTGTGTGAGCGTCTAAACGAGTGTGCCTATAAATAGCACGTTTTCTATTAGCGGGAGATGTACAGGCAGACGAGCATGTCTCGAGAAGAAGCGAAACCGTGAGGTGTATACAAGGAAAATAAGGGTTAGCCGAGGGTGATACTGATTGAGTCATTAGGAGCAATATAAATCTAAATGAACTAGAAAAAAAGAATCAATTTACCAGATATACGATCCTAGAATATTCCTAAAAAATTTCTCACTAAGATTTGTAAAAATTACGAAGCTACGGCACTTTAAGTACGGCTGGTTAAGTTTATTTAAATTACAACTGGAATTCTTAAACCCATTTTAATTAAAAAAAAAAAAGATTACACTAGTTTTGGACTATTGTAATGCAACTATATGAACGATTGAGGTACTATACTCTCTAAAAAGTAAAGGTTCGAATTTTTCACACCGATTAGTAAAGTAAATCAAATTTGAATAATCATTCCACTCAATCAGCAGCTCCCTGGCGCTAAAATTCCAATTCCCAAAAACTTCTCGGTCAATTTTAAGTAATTCCTCTTCACCAAAAATAAAAGAAAAAAAAAACTGAATAGTTTTAACGCGTTACCAGAATTATAACATGTTTTATATCGAAATGACGGCTCAAACTCACGATGTGTGTCGCTGGTTGTTCCGATGTTCTAGCGAAAGGTGGTCTGAGCCCCATTCCACACCGTCCTGACGACACTTGTCAGACTTCCCGACCGTTCCACTTTGAAATATTAATTTATACGGCTACCGGTATTCCAGCGAAGCCCTCAACAGACCGATTATCATGCAGATCAGTCCCGCCTGACCGCGATCTAATCCCTCATGCCCGCGGAATTCATCGATTCAACGAAACAATCGGTTTATGGCCTGCAGCGCCGATAATTGGATGCCACGGTTCAAACAGGTGGAATTAAAATGTTTGGCCAACGGTAGAGCGAAGTAGCGGAGGATAGGGAAAACGGTTATACTCGTAGCTACCTATATAGCGAGATCGTAAATTAAAGCATCAACGGTACTGATGTTGCGGCACTCAGAATCCTATACAGGGTGATCAATCGAGAAGCAGAACACCTCAATATCTTTGTTGGATTGAAAAATACGAAGCATGGATACATCAGAATTAGAATGGTTTTGAAGGACCTTGAAACCTTGAATCGAAGGACCCTGGGGACCTTGAAAATACCGAGAAAAAATAATATAATGACGATGTTGATCCTTCGAAACTGTTCCGAGTCTGATGTACGCATATCTTAAATCCAATAAAGATATTCAGGCGTTCTGTCTCTCGTTACCCAACCTGTATACATCAGAGGGCTGGATAATATCTTCGATGCGATAGATCGACCTAAGTGAGAGTTCTTACAGTCCTGACCACAGGTCGAATTTTTCTTAATCGCTCGTCCCGACCGAAACGTGTTTACTTTATTGTCCGATCGATTTTACAACTTCCCTGTATCGTGGCGGCGACTGTATTTCCCTATCGGTGAGAGAGAAAAACCGTTGGATTGGTTCGTCTTGCTCTGGGAGCGATGCGAGTCGAGAATCGAGGTTGGTTGGGACGAACAAGATCGTTAAAAAAAGAAAAATTGGCAAAAGAGAGCTACATTCGCAGGATAAAGAGAGAAGTGGATTGTGGTATCTCTGGTGGATAATGGGAAGTGCTTTTTTACTTTAAGTTAATCTGAAGGGGCGAGGGCATGGTCGTGGTTGAGCCATGGCTATAGCTTCTTTCATGAAACCTTGTTGGTTACGATCAAGAGAACCAATATGAGATTATCCCCGTGCTACTTTGTGGGAAACTTGTGTGTGCCTGTGTGTGTGTGCGTGTGTGTACTTTTCAGAAGTGAAGTGTCGCGTTTGAAGAAGGGTCTTTGAAACGTTGGTTTTCGTCTGGGGAGAGTGGCGACGTGTATTTTGAATTTGAGAGAACGTTTGTGCTTCGCGAGAAAGAAGATATTCTTAATTGGACAAACTGACTTTTTGTTTGGCGAAAGAGAAAGAGAGAGAGAGAGACAAAAGACGTGCTCTACAATTATGTAAGCAAGAGTTGAAGACAGAAGAGCTAAACGCTGCTTTGGTTTCGACAAGAGGAGATTCAACTTCGAGTTCCTACTTTTTTAATTGGGACAAAAGATATTTTTTCTTTCCTTGCTTCCCTAAGAGAAAAGTTTATAAAGAAACTGAACGGGGAATTGAGTTTTCGAGAAGAAGGATCGAGATTCAAGATAGACAAGCTTGTTTCGAAGAAAAACGGAAGAAAGACATCGCTGCAACTTAGCCAACAGGAGATCATGTCTCTTTATTTTAGATAAACCACGAACAGAAAAAAAAAAACAAGAACTATGTTAATGTGAAATAAGTTCAGAAAGGAAAACGATAACAGATCATTTTAAAGAGAAACGAAGTTCTCTAAATCAAATTCCAACCAAATACTCTTGACCAACCCGTTAAAAAAAATGGGTTTATCTCGTTTTGTGCAAGGTGATAGATCTTGAAGTAAGGTGGCTTTCTGGATTCGACGTGAAACGAGGGATCCAGTGATATATATTGTCGGCGGGTAGAAATTAAAACTTTACCGAGAAAGAATATATTTTATTTGACCTGTTCCGGTCGACGTGCCTGCTAAGACAGTCGAAAACTTGGTGCTTTTCCTAGAAAGTGCCCGTGGCAGATAACGGCTAGACGGATCTTATTGCTTACAATACAATTTTATGCGGAAACTTTGGGTTTATTAAAAAAAAAAGGAATAATCATAAAAGATTCCGAGCAAATACAATTTACTTACAATTAGTCTAGAGGGTGTTCTGAATATTTTTGATAGAAATAAAATCGTGTAGCATAAATTAATTAAAGTCAGACTGAAATTTATTTATCGCCACCTGAATCAGACGGTTGAGGCCCGCATGGAGAGATGCTAAGCATAAATTTAGGAATGCAAATAAGGATAGGTTTCCTCAGTGGTCAAATTTTGGTCCGTTTCAGCAACTATTACGAATTATCAAAGAGAAATACCCTCCTATGTAAACTTAAGTGAAATACAGTAAAGAAAAAAGAGTAATTCTTTGGGGCAAATCCACTAATGTGTTCACATCTTTTTATTAATGCTCCAACGATTGACACGTTGCTTCCCTGGGATCGATCACCTTGCATATAATGAAATTTAATCAAAAAATAATAATCTGCACACATTGGAGGATCTCCAACTGCTCTAATCGTGTTCGTCAGTGTCACGCCAACTGGCCAGAAATTTTAACAGACCACAATAGCCAGAATAACAGGCGCGACTGCGGTCTGCGTTAGGAAAGACGTAAACAAAACTCGATTTCGTTGAAAGGTAAATGAATCATGAAATGGTCTGGCTGGATAGCCGGTTGAAACCGGTTTCGAAGCCAGACGGATGTGACTCCGGTCGAATAATATTTACCATGCTCCGGAGCAGCAAAACTATTTCACGGAGGTTAATCCGTTTTGGCAGGAACAAAAAATTAGAAAATAAATAATGAACGTACAGTTCGGTATCAAAGATACACCGTTGGAATGGTCCATGAAAACGATTCCTAAATTGGTTTAAACCGGGGAATTAAAGCAATTAGAGAGCCGCTTTGTCTTTCGAAAGTTCTCTGGTTCTTCAGAGACATTTATAACCGTCGCTAATCGGTATTACGAGTGTCTTGACACTTTTAACTGGTCCAATATCTCCCCAAAGACGTCTCGGATCCCCATAGATCCCCGAGTAAGAACAGACATCTGTCTAAGTTTGCAACCATTATGTTAATCCCGTTTCCGGTGCTCGTACAATTTCATTACAATTGTCCCGACGCTTTTAGCTAGTTCGTTAACTCCTTTAACCCTGGAACTCCTAAGAGGGGGTCTCTTCGAACCCACAAGTCGAATAAGGTTAAATTAAAACTATCTCTCTTCTACGAAAAATTGTAAAGAAATTATTTATTGTCCTTCGCGTGTCTAAATTTAATATTAAAAAATCCTGGTTATTGCGCGTGAAACAAAAAAAACGGATTTTACGGTGCTATTCTATTTTACAGAAATATATATAAATAAAAATAAAGTTGAAGAGAAAGCATGTGCTATCTTGTTTGTGATACATAATGAGCTCGATCGTTATAGAATTTCCATCAAGAAACAATTTTCTTCGGCATAAAAATGTATGAAGGAATTTTGGAATTTACGTGACAATTCGAGGTTCGGGAGATCTAAGGTTAAGACACTCTGGATCTCTATAGATCCCCGCCTGACCGAGTTTTAAATTTCTGAACGAGTACCCTAACTAATTATCATTTCCCGACAAAAGAACGCTGAAATATAAAAGTGTAATTAATTATAAATAAAATAACTTACCCCTCTGCAACGAAGAGATGTCGCGGATCGTCCCATGGATCCTTCCAGCAGGATCGAAGACACCATAAATATATCAGGAAATTGGTCCAACGGCACGTGTCATGGTGAACGGTACGAATTGTCGAGGAACAGTCGTTGTTGAAGTCGTTTTTTAATGTTTACACGCACTCACACGAGGTACACGAACGGGCACTCGAACCCGGAAGCGAAAACACCGAGCAGAGCGAACGTCCTCGCGCCACGAAGGCCCGCGCACCACTGACTTACTCGTGTCGACGGCACGCGTTACCGTTGGGAAACACGAGGCGGCGGGGAGAGGGGATAGGATAGGCGTGGAGGGGATGGATATTTCCACGAGTGTGTATTCTCGAATGCGAGCAGCGAACCTCTGTGACCGGAGATATTTTACGAATACTCGTCCAAGGGGGAGAAAAAAAATTTGTGACGACCGATGGCCAACGAGTGGACAGTGGTCACTCCCGGGCATGCGCACACTTCGGTTGGCGAATTGATACAATTTTTCTCTTCTTTAATCTTTTGCATCTCTAAGTTTTTTTTTTAAATATCGCTGCTTGGCACTTGGGATAGTGTCACAACTTAAAAAATGTAACTTCCAGAGAAACCTGAAAATAAAATACCGGCGTTATTAACTTCGCTACTTTTCGAACAAAATTGACATAGCACTTAACGTGTTAATTAATCCTTCTGATTTTTTTTCTTTTTTTTTTCTTGGTAAATTTGGTAAAAATGTAAATTTAGATTTTGTATTCGATAAGAGAATTATAGCTGACGCACTCTCGTGAAAACTTAAAGCGAAAATTTAAGAGAAAAAAAGAAACAAAGAATTGCAAAATATGTGAATTAAAAATTGTAATGTTTACTTCTCTTTTGAAACGAGAGCTCGAATTGAGGAAATACAGTGTTGAACTTAAAACTCAATTTGTGCCGGAAGTTACACGTGTCTGCACAGTGACGCTAATGGAGTTACGGTGTGCATTATGTATGTCGATCTGGCGGTACTAATGGAGTGCAAAGTGTTAAATATTCGTCAAGTGTTCTCTGTTTGTGTACACGTGAATCTGTGCATCTGGAGGTTTTTCTACACGCTGAAACTCTTGTATTCGCGAGGTTTTATATAAATGAATCTTGGCTTTTGTGATCGTGTGAAAAGATGAAATTCAGCGCAGGATTCAGAGGGAGAGTTCGGTAGGTTCTTTTGGGATCAAGATAGGGCGAATTCTTTGCACCTGGCTATGAATGGCGAGAAAGAAATCGACTGTGAAAGGGATCCTCGCGTCTGGGTGGCAGGAGGGTCCGGTGGAACCCTAAGCCACTCCTCGCCGGGTCGAGTGGGGTCTACACGAGAGTGTATCCCGACGTGCATTCGAGTGCAAAAGAAAACTGCACGCCAGCGACGCGCAACCCCTTTTCTCCTTTCCAGGAAGGGCTGTTTTGTCCCTTTTGTTCGTTTCCAGCGAGACGTCGTTCAGAATACAGAATGACTCTAAAGTGTTTGGCCGAATCATGCCTCGGTACATTGTACGGAAGCGGTGATTTAATTATGAATAAAGAATGAAAAGGAAAATTAATTTAGAGTTGGAGATACGAGACTCCGGCTATTCCAACTTTTACGCTCGTGAAATAAATACTCTATCATCATGGGTAACTATTATCCTTCAGATAGCTTCGATCTATTAAAAGTAGGGCTGATTTTCAAGAAAGATCGAATTTCAGTCGGACCGTGTTATTTTCCAACGTTTATACGGTTAAATCAATTATAGTCTTCGCAGTGGAGGCTATAATTTTCTAGGAAATTGAGACCTATTCGCATCGAATGCTAACTATAGCGTTCCACCGATGTTAGCTACCATTTAGGGATTAAAAGATCTGGAAAATCTAGTGGAACGTTTTAGGAACAGCTTGTACTCTCTCGATGATGAGGCTCGTTAATATTCATTAACACACCAGCCAGTCATGAAATTCTGATCTTTTGAATGATCACGCGCGTGTGAAGGAGACCGTGTCTCTTAACCTTCTTTTGTGCGCAATTATTTTGAGGTGAGGAGCGAGTCGAGGGTCGATAAAGCCGTATCGAACGCCGGAACACATGTGACAATCCAGTCGTTCGAATAATGCATGAACGTTCTGTGAAATTATAACGTAACTAGAATCGAAAGCTGATGAGGAAGCTTTGAACATTGTCGAGCACTTTGAAAGTAACATCCAAAGTGGAATTGGAATTTAACGATGCAGCTTCCTATTATGAGTGCTTCGGAAATAACGAGGTTCACCTTTCCTGGCGATTTATTGTCCAGAATTTGCAAAATCTGATGATTTAAGAGAAAACCCACACCTGGGACAGCCCAAAGCCGCACCTATGTTCGACATTTTTTTCCGACGAAAGTAAAGGCGACCCGAGGATAATTTTTTTACGCTTCGAAGGGCGGTGCTTTGAGCTAACAATCGTGTAAATTTCGTTAAAAAATATCGAGGAATAACGATCCGACAGACACCTTTGTGCGATGTGTACCAAATATAGTGTTTCACGATTCTACCCATATATTTTTTAACAGAACTGAAACGAAACCAATGGATTTTTTCAAGTACACGAATGGCTCTAATCTTCCCGAAAGCTGATTTAAAAAATACTAATCTTTCCGAAAATAATGGCCACTTGAAGTCGCAGTAACGCTTTTCGCTTGAAACGCAATCTTCTTTTTTTATTAAAAAAAGCTTAGGCGAGAATTAAAAAATTTTTACGGTTAAAGCTTTCCGACTTGGCGAAGAATAACTGTGTAAAATTTCAGCCAAATCGGTCCAGTGATTCTTGAAATATTTCCGATAACATTTCTGAGAACGCTATTTCGAGAGAAACGAATTTAAATATTCCAGTTATAAACGCCATAACTTCTTCATTTTTACAAATTTCAATGCGAAACCTTTTAGGAATATTCTGGAAGGATCATACCGATCGACCCAGGACTCCATCTAAATGTATGTTGCCCCATAGAAAAATTTTTCTAAAGCCAGCTTCGACACGAGTATCTTCTTCGGAAACTCAAAGGGGTTATAGGAAACATTCAGTAATGTATTCACTGTTGCAGAAGTGGGTCAGTAGCGACTTCAAAGATACATTTCAAGAAGTATTCGCGAATTTCTTGAGAAGAAAAATTTTGTTCCTCGTAGATACACTTCTTCAGTGTCGATAACTGTCAGGTCTAGGTAGCCTAATAAATATCGTCATTCGTGACAATCCTTTTTCTATCTGCGAATCGGAGATTCCTCTTCTTTCACCAGACATCGTCCTGTTCTCCATTTCTGCGTACATCGATTCGCTTCTCGTCACGGTTGATCAGAATGGAACGCCATCCTGCTTAACAATATGTAAATTTCCAAAAGTTCTAAAGAAAGAAAAAAATAGACCGTCTCCATTGGACGTTTTCAAATTATATTAGCACGCATTAAAGTATCCTTTGTTTAAAATTATACGAGTTCGCCAGACTACCCGTGATCCTAATCAGTCACAAATTTATAAAGATGGTCCTAAGTATACGAAACGATAATTAAAAAATTTATTAAATTCGAAAGGCGAACTAAAATTCAGTACGGATGCTAGAAAATTAACAATGTAACGGTCTTTTGGTCCCGTTTCATTTTCTCTTTTACCCATCCGTCGCATAAAGCTGTCCGCGCGAACTCCAGAAGCTTCAGAGAAACGAGTTCCAGAATCCGGAGCAGTCGGCTCGGCCGTTCGAGGAAGAGATAATCAGGTGGCGGGCTTAAATAAAAATATTAAACGGGTACAAGTGTCGGGGCGTCTTTTAATAGTTCGCCTAACCCAGTTTCCCGCTGGAACACCGGTCCAAAGGAAATCCCAGATTATAAATAACAGATAAATATTAAGATCCTGGATTATTAGCTGTGCTTCGCTGAAACGCATAAAACTCAGCGGAACTGTGAAATAAAAATTCATTTAGCCAAACCGATAACTTAAAAAATTGGCAAACTTAAATTCCCTCGAGGACGACGAAGTAGCGAGAGATATTCGTAATATTTGATTCCGAGGAGCAGTAAATTGGACATCCTCAGAGTCTCGAAACATGGCAAATTGGAAGCTTGTTGACACGACGCAAAACGCTCGACTTCGGTTCCTTAAGGAAGAAAATCGGCTTTCTTGTAAAAGTTGTGGAACTGAGAGAGAGAGAGAAGGAGAAAATAAAGAAACATAAGAAGCATCTCGTTTAGGGTGCATTATTATGATGAATACATGGCACAGAAAATTTTAGTGCGTCTATAGACCGAGCTACATCAAAAGATACGACGAGAGGAGCTCTAAAAGCCTCGCAGGAAGCACTCAACAGGAAGTAGTGCCGGTCTTGTTATCAGAAGATTGTAGCAATATGTGTGTTAAAAGCTCTTTAATGATCGCTTCGTGTCAAGGAATTTGACCTTGAAATCCTGGAACGTGATCAAACGATTTTTTTTTTAGCGTGTTAGGTACGTTGGTTCTTAGGTGGGTTATGTGTTAACGCTTAATCATTCGTATATTTGTGATTTTTATCGATGGTTTCCGTTTTTGTTGAACATCTAGGTAACGTCACGTGACTTTGAAGATACATACCCATGTGTCTGTATTTAAAAAATTTTATTTCGTTTGTTTATCGGTGTATCTCTTCTCGGATTTTTTATTGAATTAAAAGACCAATCGATTATCATTTTTTGAAACCTTGGTACTTGTAGAATGAATAAATTTTGAATGAAAATTTTTTTTATTGATTATTGTGGTGTGAACTGGCATTATTTTGGTATCGCTTTGGGAAGCATATTTGCAACAAAAATAAAAATTCATCCTGTATTTATCTATTTTTCCGCTATGCAAAGAATATTGTAAAGATAAAAATAAAATAAATATTAGAAGTTAAGAAACCATAAGTGTGACTTGGTTGTTATGTATTGGTCAAGACGTGGATACGACGATGTACATAAAAATTACTAGCAACAATTACTTACCGAATGATTGAGTGTTAATGGTAAAAAAATAATAAAGATAGGAATTAAATACAGAACAACTTGAAAATAATTAAATACCAATTGTAGGGAAGATTAATTATTAAAGAACAGAGAAAGACTCGTGATTCCGTCGATCATTACACCTCCACGTTAACAGCACAATTTTATTTTTCTCCGATCTGATCGATACAATCGTACAATTCTTCGATCGATAGATTATTTCTTTTTTTTTTTCATTTTTTCATTTTTTTTTTTTTCCTTTAATTCTCGATTACACGGTGGCGCAGGCTGCTTTTCGCGACTTCTTCTTGAGTCGTATCTGAGTTCACACGAATAAGTAACGCTTACATTACACTTCATTACAGATTCAATAATATATATATTTATATATTTATATATATAATATATATAATAGATATTTTTTTTTATATATTTCTTTATGTACAGAGGGCAGCTTGCCTAGTAGGTTTGTAACGCCGAGCAACGACTGAAGTAATCGATTGGACGCTGTTATTTATTTTTTTTTTTATTTTCTTTTTTTTTCTTCAATAATAATTGACGCCAAATGTCGATGCACATTCTCGCTCTTCTTCGCTGATCAGTTCGTGGTCGATTAATTACGAAATGTTTAAGAAGTCCTAAAAACAGTTTCCATCTGGAATGCAAGCATCGTTTGAAAAATTAACAAATGTCTGTTAATTTATTTCTAAAGTGAATTACAATTTCCAACGTTTATATTAATAATATAAACACGACTCGTGAATGGTTCTTTGGTGTAAATTATTTGAAATGCAAACCAGGTCTTTTTTAATTTCTCTGGTCTGGTTCGTACCACGTTTAATATAAGATTTAACGAACCCTCGTCCGGTCAATAAGAAGTGCTCCAATGCGGGCCGAGAACAATCGAATTTCTGCTTTTCCACGTGAGCTTTCTCGATTCCAAGTTTGTTTCGAAAATGGGGCATCGACGTGCACGGGTCTTCGAGCAAAATGGCCGACCTGCTCCAGTTACAGAATTTCTCTTTTCTTGGAACCAATTTTTCCTACTTATTGTCACGCGATCGTAAAAAACAACAGAAAATTCACGGTACCTAATTTTCGCTAAAAAAGAAAAAAACAAACTCTTGGAAAGTTTTTCCCCCGTTGTCTCCCGGTTCGACATTTTCCAATTACTCATTAATTTATTGCTCGAATTTCGCTAAAAGTCACATAACCTCAATTTATAATCACACTCTCCTAGCCACTTAGTGGGTTAAAATTTTTCTCAACGTGAGAATTACATCAATCGTCTTTCCACGTTTAAATTTTTCTAATTTTCTCCCCAGTGGAGCAATTGCTAAAAAATCCAACAAAATTTTCCAACCGACAGTAGAAAATTCATCGCCATCCTCTTTCCTGCGAAAGAAGGAAATGTCTCTCAGTGGAAGACGAGACCTTTCGAAAATTTGCCAAAAAAAAAAAAAAA